>OENT01002335.1:0-24134 GCA_900239685.1 Rotaria macrura | reverse complement strand
TCGGTAACGGTCTGTGATGGGTAAATCGCGTGTCGGTAACGGTCTGTGATGGGGGCATCACCTGTCGGTAACGGTCTGTGACGGGGGAAGCACCTGTCGGTAACGGTCTGTGATGGGTAAATCGCGTGTCGGTAACGGTCTGTTGGGGGGGAGGGTCCAAATTTCTACCCTAAACACTTCAACACTCCTTTCAGGTCGTGTTTCACAAAAGAAAGACTACAACTATGTTAAGAAAGAAATATGGGCGTGCTCCACCACAGGATACCCTGACTTCGTCTTTTTTATATAGCCTTATTAAAATATATATGAACAGGTAATTTTTTTACCATTCATACTATACATGCGATGCTAAACATCTATCATTGTTTGAGCTCTATGTCTGATTGAAAACAGGATTCGCAATAGTTTTTTTTATAGATGTTTTGTTAAAGTGCTTCGCAACTAATCTCCTATCGTATATCATCTCTTATATAGAAAATTTAACTAAATGTACACCAGAACAGCTTTATTATGAAATATTTGTTCAATAAACTAGCTAATTTTTCATGCTCTCTATTTACAAATACGATGTTTAATTAAGTTTAAATTATACAAAGCACAAACAACCTGTGAGATCTTGGTAATTTTATCAAAATCATCAATAACTCCTTTGCAAATACTGCCAATAAGAGCATAAGTTTTGATCTGTTGATTGATGTTTTCGATAGCTACTCTTGCCCTATTGACATCATGGTTAAAGCTCTTTTCTTCACTTGTTAAATCGCTTCTTTGAGGTTTGTTCTTTGGAGTGATGGCATATTCTTCTCCAATATAAGCTGTATCAGCAATAATCTGCACAGAGTCGTTTGCATGTTATAAAAGACCCGACTCTCGTAAAATCATTATATCATGGATGCTTCCAAGATAACATTTGGAAACGTGCACTATTCGATGATTAAAGTCACAAGCTACGTGTATTTTAAATGTATAATCTGGTATGCGAATGCTCCTCCTTTTCCTCCTTTTCCCTTAAACATATCTTCCTTCTCCTCTTTTTCACATTAAAATCCTCCTATTCCTCCTTTATGCCACTTAAATTGTGGAATCAGTATTTTAAACAGTAAAAGCTTCGATGATGCTGCAAGTCATATGACGGTGGACACTCATTTTGTCCCCGTTCATTTCGTCCAAAACTTATGTTGTAACATACACTATGTCTCTCTACAGTTTTTCCCTACTCCTTCCTTGATATGCTTAGCTTACTTGAACAAAAGACTAACAGAAAAGAAAGGAAACATTTACACTGAAATCTTATCTACGGCGTAAACCTTTTCTCCTTTCGTATTTAATAATTGTTGTTAAACATACTACTAAATGATTGAAATTGAAATTTTAAAGCGTAAAAGAGGAAATCCGATTGTGTATTATGATGGATTCGTGTACACGCAACACCGATTGACTAATGAAAAACGTATCTTGCGATGTGAAAGTCGAGATTGCAAGAGTAAGTGTTGATAATAGAGTGCTTTCATATTCAGTTACATTTTAAATTACTTTCAGGTCGCTGCCATATGAATGTGGCAATGAATGCTTTTCTTCAAGAATCATCATGCCATTCTCATGCAGCGAATTCGAATCGACTACACGTGATCCGAATTCAAAATGAAATTAAAGAACGAAGTGTGTTATGTGAAGAAGGAACAAGCGTAATTTTTCACAATGCCTTACGCAAGGCACCATTGAGTATCGCAGCAAATCTTCCATCGACGGATGCTCTCGCACAATCTATTCGTCGTCAGAGACCTTGAGTTCTTTTGGATATCAATAACCACCTACCTCAGATTTTAAAGCAAACCGATCGCGGTGAGAATTTCACTATGCTTGAAGATGACTCAATGATGATTTTCACAAGTAAATAGAATCTGAGTGTACTAAAAGAATGTAAACATTGGTTTTGTGACGGCACTTTTAGCGTGAGTTCAAGAATCTTTCATCGTCTCACTAACTAGCTTTTTTAGGTGTATCCCGCTAAATACTTCCAATTATTTAAGATACACAATCTTTACACATGCCTAATCGTGCCGTTGGTCTATGCTTTGCTTATTGGTAAAAAAGTAACAGATTATGATCAATTATTTGAGAAACTTTTGTTGGAGTTGGATTTTGATCCTTATTCAATTCTGCTTGACTTTGAGCGTGTAACTATTAACTCAGTTACCAAGTTATTTCCAGATGCTGTTCAAAAGGGTATTCACGAAACGTCTGTTGAAATAATTCAGTTTAACTTTTGTCATCTGTAGGTTGTTTGTTTCACATGGGTCAGTGCATTTGGCGACACGTAAAGTCAATGGAACTTCAGAATAAGTATATCAATGATGAAACATTCCGATTGAATGTAAATAAATTGAGCACACCCGCAATCGTGCCGGTTGATGATGTTAACAGAGCTTTTTCATCAATGATGATTGATTTCGATCAAGATGCTAATGAGCTATTAGAATATTTCGAAAAAACATGGATTGGACAGAAGAAAACACAAGATAAATGAAGGTATCACTTTTTTCTTTTACACTTCCCCATTGTAATCTAATTCTAGGTAGTCGACGAATGATGCCTTAATTTTCTATACAAACATGGAATATGTACGATGGTATGTAATGCAAAATTTGCCTAGAGCGAATAACGCGGTTGATGGGTGGCATCGAGCGTTCAATAATCGTGTCTCGATCAAGCATCCTACCATAACTAAACTGGCCAATTGTATTTTACGAGAGCAAACAAAATTTGAAATGAACATTGAACGAATTCGAGTGGGTCAAGAGTCAAAACCCAAAAAGAAGATCTATGCTGCTCTTGATTCATGATTAAAACGAATCGCTGCTTCTTATAATTTCGAATCTGTTGGAGAGTATCTGGCCAGTATGGCTGCTAACGTGAAATTGAATTCTTCAATTGTTATTCATTCGTAACTATAGTTTTTATATATTAAAAAAAGAAGATTGTAGCACATAGCACTCTATATAATACAGAATCGTCACAATTGATTTTTTCAATGGGACGAAATCAACGGAGACGAATGATAGTGTGCTGATAAGACATCTGAAAAATTTGAGTATAGTATTCCAACGAAAATTGTTTTCTTGATTCTCAACTAAAATTAACTTTCATTGTGATAATTTACACTTCTCACCATCAGAAAATGACTATTTGTATGTACAAAAAGGGCTATATATGTATAAATTTGTAATATGTACCATCAAAAGATAATCGAATTACAATTTGTCAGAAGGAACAAAACGCAACAAACGAAACAAGAAGTACGAGGGTGTAGTTGTAGAGGTGGGCCAAGGTGATGGTAAAAATTAATTTGTGAATTTTCATGTTGTATAGAAAAGGAATATAGTAATATATTAATCTCTAAATTTCTGAACTTCAACTATTGAAAAAATGAATATCCGAGTATCTGAATATCTGGTGTTCAACTATTGAATAATTGAAAAGGTTCTCAGTAATTGAATTTAACTTTCAGGCTTGAGACTGCAGTTTCTAAGTGCAAAAAATGAAAATGTCCAATGAGAAATACACTGGTGCATGTTAGGAAATAATTTAGCATGTATGCTTAGATAATTATGCAAAAGTGGTAATTTAGAATCGAATTGGATGTATACTTCAAGAATTAACGATGAATAGTCATGAGAAAAAAACAATTTATCAAGGAAAAACAGCATTCTAGTGAAAACATGATCATACTCTCATCGTTGTCGACTGAAAAAAAGAAGAGAAATTGACGAGATTCATGAAAATTTGATCAAGTGTGACGTAGAGCACTTTTACCTGTGTATAGATACTATCAGAAAAAGAAAAAATCGAGAGAAGTATAATAAGCAATTGCTTTGACTATTACACGTGACGAAAAATATCCTTCAAGAAACTGTAAAAGAGTCAAGCTAGAGAAATTGTGACTTGATTGTTGGTGGATGAGTGTCAAACTGTGCAGTTGAATGTTGTAATCACGTCCATATCAAATTCTCTAGAATGCATGGAGCATCTACTGCTGGATGAAGAAATGACTTCAGTCAACATATCCAATGTCTTTGAACTGTCTAGATAATATTATTTTTGTTTCAATCAAAAAATCGAGAGAATTTAACTCTTTCATCTATGTTTGAAAACGAAATAAGTTTATTAGAAGCATGTGTGAAGCCTGATGACTCGCCACAAAAATCTGGAATATCTCGAGTTGGGGTGTGTGGGCGTCGGTTATTGAGATGGCAAACACTAGTCATATACCCACAGCCTCAGAAACACCCACATCCTACTCTCTTTAGCTCCTGAATCGCATTTGTTTCACTCGATGGATCTATTTTAATAGCAATGTTGAAAAAATCCCCAAGGAAATCATGATATTTTCTGATGATGAATACCATTAATAGTTTTGATGTATTCCATAGAGAAACTTGTGAGGTAACTTTACACTTTAATATTTTCACGTTTCTCGTTTTAGTCAATGTTATTTTATTCAGACGAATACATCAGCCGACGAGAGTAGTCATACTCAGAGAAGAATAAATTAAAGAAAGTATAGAAAATAAGACTAATCAAATCGTAAAATTATCTACGATAACCAATATTTTCCTTGATTGATATTTAGTTATTCAGTTGGAATTCACTGAAACTTGCTTTTACTCGAAATCGGAGTGATGATGTTCAAAATTAGAAAGCAGTGAAAAACATACTAGAAGACTGAAACCAAACCGAATGACTCGATATTCTAATTTCCAGCCAGTTATGGTAAATCAAATTGAACTCATTGTTGTGAATGCGGAAGCGATGTTTTTATTAGTTTTTGAATAAGAGCCATAAAATTCACTCTAATATAAGATTAGTGCTGCCTATGAATGATGCTCGAGCAACTTACATCGATCATTTCTACTGTGAAGTCTATTCGAGAAATTCATCTATAGCCTGTAGACACCGAAGCACAAGTTGCTGTTTTGACATATCCAGTATAATTTATGCTTTTATTTATCTTTTATCATCTACAACGTGGTATACTAATTTTTTAATTTTCTTTTTACTGCTGAATTCAGCATATCAGTGATTTGTTTCATCTAAAGGATCAAAATAGCAGTGAAAAATAAAATAGATTTGATAATCTATTAATCTTCTACGTATAATTATTTATTAATTGATATGACTATTGATCTTTTAGAGCTAATGAGAAAACCAATTGTCATTGTGCTTTCTACTGTAAATGAAAATAGAAGTTAATGTAAATATTTTTCTCATAAGAACACTTTCCTCCAAGAAGATAATCACATCAATAGTAGTATTGTGAATTCAACAGCGATTATTTCCATCAAACGATCAGAAAAAATGACTATCACGTTTATGGTATCCATGTTTTCATTGATACTTTCCCTTCGTTCATGTAGGCCAACGAAAATCTCGACAGAATTTCCCACGTGACAGAGATACAGTCTAATTAGTATGTGTGTATATGGATTGCTTTAGATTAGTCATTCGCTTAGAATTGAATCGAAACGGTAAATAAATATGAAATGTTTTAGTTAATCATCCAATATCATACTACCTGACAATCTAAAGAATCGAGTGTAGAATTTATGATTTCGAATTATTTCTTTTTTTGGCATTTCTATCTAAATATAAAATCGGTGCTCGTCGTTTTTTACTTTCGCGTGTTGTATGTCTTACGAGGGAACATCCCCAAGTGTTAATCATCGATCGAGCTAATACTTTGCTTACAAAGATTGATCCTCATATGCTGCCCTTCCCAAGTTATGACCTTCTTATTGAATATTTGGCCAATGGGGATGGGTTCATGGAAAACTCGAATAATGAAAATTCGACTTGGAATTTCGTCCATAAAAAGGTCTCTTGATCATTAGAATGTCCTGAAAATTTCAGTCAGAAAAAATGTACCGTTCTCGAGATATTGAATGCTAAAGAGACGTGATTTTCTCTCATTTCGTGTGATATTTATGGTCGTTTCTTGAATATTAAATATCTCGAGAATGATACATTTGTTTTTGACTAAAATTTTCGGAACATTCTAATGATCATGAGACCTTTAAATGGACGAAATTTCAAGCCAAAATTCCGTCATTCGATTTTTCTATAAATGCTTTGTCATTGGCCAAAAATCCAGTAAAAAGGTCATAACTCGCAAAGAACAGCATATGAAGACGAATCCTTGTGTGCAAAATGTTAGCTCGATCGAGGATTAACACTTGGGGATATTCCCTTGTTAGGAACTCAACTTCGAAACATAACTTCGGTCTTGCAATTATGTATGAGTAATGTTGTATGTGTTTCTTTTGACATGCAGTCATATGCGAATGTGAGTCGTATGTGCTTCGCTATCCTGATAATCGTTCTCATACCCACAGTATAACATACAGGTGTGTTTATGTACATTCTAAAATGGAAAATTCTTTTTATTCTTCGATCAGGGCCATAGATATACATGGATAAGAAAAACATGTCAAATGAAAAAAGTAGATATTAGATGATTTGTTATTGTATATTTATCCGAATTCAAGAATAGAAAATCCAATTGATAGATTCTTATCATATTTTTTCAATATCTTAGTTTAAACTAAGACCAAGAACAAGAGAAGAATAAATTCTTTTTTGCAGTCCGTCGTCTGTTAAACTAATGTAAAATAATTTTGCAATAAACTAAATATTGGATTAGTAACTTAAGAAGGGTACGAATTACGTCTGAAAGAGACATGGTTTTCGTCGGAAATTCCATACCCAACCGAGAGCTGCAAACAAAGAAATAGAGCGGTTCCAAACTTTTACGATATCAAATAGCTCAGTTTTAATGATAGCAGACAGGATTATATGTGGTTCAAGCAAAGAGTATGCTATATGGTTTTCTTCGGCTTTCCAAAGTCTAATTTGTCTAATGTTTGCGCATTTTCGGGCAGTGTTTTCAATCTTTCTCTTGTTCTTTAATATCTTTCTATTATATATGCATGATTTATTCCTTATTTCTTTCGTTTTCCATTATTTCCATTGTGATTCCGATGTACCAGACAGACATATGCCCTTTCGTTCTTCGTTCGAAACGCTATTGGTGTGGGTGTGGGAGTGGATCTGGTTTGATTAATTACTCACAACGACATTCCAAAAGCACGCCAAAGTAAACTATGTGAAACACGTGAATGTAATTTGAAGTAGCTCAAAATAACCTCAAGTGTAAAGTCCGCTATTTACACTTGGCCTGCTTACATATTTTTATTATAGAAGATTCTACAGTTCAATCATATGTTCTAGTTAACCAATGCTTTAATAGATATTCTAAAATTAACTATTCGAATTGAGTTTATAGGAAAATGATGCATATACTTCTTTTATTTAATTGACTTAATGAACTATTTGATTCATTTTACTTTTGTTTTATCCATAAGATTGATTATATTTGACAAGAATTATTTATCAAACAAACTATAAATGATAGAATTCGCTTACCCTGAAAATAATGACTGTGCAAACAAATAACGATAGACTAACTCACCCCACCAATGGACAACAAAAAGATCAGTAAGATAAATGCTTATTTCAAGTGGGTGAATGCCGTCAAGGTCAAAAATGCATTCTTTTTCTTTTCTTTTCATATACTATATATAAATATACATAACTCCATCGATCTATATACACACATACCCAGGCCCAAGACGTACGGCAGGAACCGACAGGATACCGTGTTATTCCCTTAGATATCGGAAGCGAGTTTCCGAAATCGCTTCCGGCTTACTTTCCAGCAATTCTTGGCACCGGAGCGTATCCACGGATACGTTTCCCGTTTTCTATAAGGGATCTGTCGACGAAAAACACCGTTTCCAACCCAGGACCACATACGGTCCAGATCCGACCATTTCCGGACCGGATACCGATAACGGAAAAAGCAATTTTCCGATCCGGAGAGAACACGACTCAGATCTGACCGTTTCCGCTAAGCTCACGAAAACTCATCTGGCCGTTTCCCAAACAGCGCTAAATACTCAGAATTACTAAGCAAAGTCTTCCAATTTTGAAGCAAGCTTTTACTTCTGTTTTAAACAAGCCTAAAACAACACAAGAAGATACCCTGGGAACAAATAAAATTCTAGGAAAACATTATACAATTCTCTCCAACATTGTTTTTGTCGCGAAAATGGGAATTTTAAGTCCGAAGACCTAAAAATCAGATTTTTAGACTTTGACAAACCGAAAACGATATGTGTAAGAACAGCAGTGAATGATATTGTATTCAATCATTCATACAATATGTACAAAAACAATTGAGTAACAGAAAAAACAAAAACTAAAAAGCTTGTAGTATTGTTTTCATTTTTTTAGAATTGTAATATTTTTTTACTAAAGCTGGACAAATATATTTATCTGTAGTGTACATCAATTATCAATTTTTAAGACAAACTTCCTAATAACATCACGAGCTCCTTAAAGAAATTTGAAAATTGTACAAACTTTTCGGTTGTGATCGGTTCGGCTCGGTTCGGTTCGGTTTAAAAAAATCCCTAACCGATTGCATCTCTGTTTCATTATATTTATCACCTAATTATATCTATTATTTCTACATTTTTTTAGATGACGTTAAAAAAAAGTATGTGAAAAAAATGTATATGGGTAAAACACAGTTCATAGCAATGGAAAAATATTTACGATAGTGAATTCATACATGATCTAAATCACATGATCTCAAAATTGCATATTCCAAACCAGGCACATAAATATAAAACGCCTTATTATTAAATGGTATAGCGTCAACAAAAAGTTTGTTATCAGCATAAACTTTATGAAGTAGATTTTCACCATGACAAATATTGAGTGCTACAAAATTCTTTCCTGAACCATTCTCAGTGTAACATACACAAAGGTGATGAAGATCTTTATCCGATGTCATATTATTACAGGTACGTTAGGAAGAGCCTCGTTCTGGTGTTTGACAATGAACACATGTATACGAATAACTAACAGCACGATGATAAGCATCAAATGACAAAAAATCAAAATAAAGAGCATTTTTTAGACAAGATTCCGAAACGCATCGAAATTCGGCTAGATGTGCAGCTTGGATTTGAGTAGGTGTGGATGCAAATATTCTTTCCTTAAACATTCACACTCACACCTTATTCAGCTTATGTGTGGATTATTCTATTTGATGTATTTTGTTCGAAAGAAAATGTATACTCTTTCTTAAAAAAATCGGAATGTTGCCGCAATCATCAGATGATCCGATGGATGTTTTTCATCAGGATAAGATAGGCTAGTGGGATAATTTGGCAGTGGCAATACTTTCTCGACAGTGAGATGACCATCAAAAAATATGTAGTCAGTTGTGGCACAAAAGTCAGGACTATTTGGTGTAGAAGAAAAGGCTGTAAAAGTGGGTTCTGATCCATTCTTCTCCAGATAAGCACTTTTCAATACCTGTTCAGTATTTGGTTGATAGTGTATCGAATAAATGCTGGATTTTGGTAGGCGACCACGAATAAAACCTCTTTCTAATATCGCACGGTACGGCGTTTTCCAAGGTTTAGTATTGAAGTCCCCGGCCAGAATCATATTTTGACTATTTGCCAATCGAAACATCATGTCTTTCACCATAGATGAATGTATTATCATGATATCTGGTCTTGTATAAAGACAAGGCATGTGATATGCTCCAATACACAAATGTTTTCCACTGATGGTGACTTGTACGACAAGCAGTATATTCTTTTTTCTCACGGCAATTTGCCAAGGATCAGATATAGGCTCTGCAGGTTTCTCCTTAAAGACTTGCAATAGTATGCCTCTCAATGGAAAGATATGCTCACGCTTCTCTTTTAGCAGTGAGTATAATTCATCTCCAATGTTAATATTTGAAATAGAGTTAACTTTCATCGAATTCGGAATGGCTATGGCAACACCCATGTAATCATTATGTTTTTGACCATAGAGATTATAATACAAATTGTAATTCAGTTGATGGAAGAATCTTTTAATTGAAGGTAAAAGTGTGCGACAAAGTTCTTGTAAACAAATGATTGTATTTGCATTATGAACAATTTCTCGTTTTAATTGATATTGAATCAGATTCCAGCGATAGTCCATATCAAGAAATCGTGATTGGCATTTATAATAATATCCTGGCTGTTCAGCGAGAACAGGTACCAATAGATTATATGACACGACATGCACAGTCATGAAAACGTTACCAGAATATTTTCAAAATTGAGTCGAACGAAAAACTAACTTCACGACGAGCAATGCAAAAAGAGTATGTCAAAGAACAACGTGGATAGTAAAATAAGTCGAAGAGAAACGAAAGAAAAATATGTTTATGGTTATGCGAAAGCATGAATAAAAGAACAAAATATCAAAGGTAGTCTACAAGGCAGTGCAAAAAAGTGGGAAGCGAAGCACCTATTTGATGACTTAGAAACAAACATGATGAAGAACTGAAGAGCCCCCTCCCCTTCAGAAAATCGAGTTTTTCAGGGAAATTTAGAAGTTGAGTTTTTATTATACGAAGATACAGTGAAGCTTTCTCTATCAGAATTTCTATAGATTTTTTGAAAATGATCAGATTTTCAAAGACTCTTCACGTGGAACTTAAAATCTACTGCCATGTTTTTCGAGAAAATTTTGTGGTTTTTAAAGTTTTTCAGTTTCAGAAAATTTGTGTTCGGAATATTTTTATATGTTTATCGGCATGCCAGATGACGTTACCCTACTGCATCTATTATGCTCTTTACAAAAGTTTTATGAAATATATTGGAAATATGCTATTTGAATGTGTTTTTTTCGAATTTGAACGAAAAACCCATTTCCAAAACTTCGTTAGCATTTTTCTCAAAATATGGTTTTCAGTTCGAAAAATTGAAGCTCCTCCGTTATATCTCTAGCTATTTCCAATATTTTTTTGTTCTGTTTAAAGTTCTCAACGAGAGTAAACTTTGCATCAAACGAATCTTTTAAATTTGGTTCCTGGGCTGAGAAAATTGGAATTTACTGTCGTCGGGTCACAGTTTTTTATGTTTCTTTTAAGACATGTCTACTAAAATATTCATAAAAAATGAACAATATGGAATTTATCAATTCCGGTAGATGAAAAGTTGCATACTGGCATTGGCTTTAATTTGAAATCAGCTCGAGATCTATATCTCGTCTTATGAAGAAGTTATATCGATTTTCCTGAAGACCAAAAATGACCTATGAATAAGCTGGAAATGCGATCTAGTATGACCAATTGAGCTGAAATTTTTACCAGAAGCGTATCTCTCCAGGATCACTCATCCTTAAAAATTTCAGCACCAGAGGATCATTCTAAGTGAAAAATCGTTTTTGACGGGGGGAGGGGTGGGGGCAGACCTTAACTACAGTGACATATTGTAATAGTAATCAAAGAATAGTCGATATAGAGCGTGGCTATATGTGGGTGTGGATGGGGTTGGATCTGGTACCCAGCTAGAAACACTATTTTGTTCGGAATGAATATAATATGCTTAGATAAAGCAATCGGAGCTCATGTGTTTTCTGAGGAAAACAGTTAGTATTTCCCGTTACAACCAAAGATCTTTCCAACTTCTTTCTCAAAAACAACTTGAAAGACCTACGAAAATGATTCTAGAATAGTAACTGCTGCGAAAAAACTACACCCCACACCCTCAAACACGTTCCAGAAGTGTTAAATTACATACGTCGGCATTTAATTCGTTCACTGCGATTACAGAAATTTGGAAGTACTGACAATAGGAGGTGCTACTATTTACTTTGAAAAGACTCATAATATTCTATGAATAGAGACAAAATTGTGACACAACACGCTATTGAACCCTATTGAAAGAGCTAATCGTGATCAATATAGAGTCAAACGCATGCGGATGGTATCTCGATATAGAAATGCAAAAGTAACACTTGCTCTTTAATGGACAGCAGCTATTACATAGACAACATTTATTGTAACTACTTTGTGCATGATATGCTATGCATATGGACTGTAGGGGAAGATGTTTGTTCTATAAATGGTACTATTCGAGGATCAAGTTTTAAAAATGTATTGGATGCATCTTTGTGTAGAAAAATTAAATATATGTCTTTAAAAATAATGAATATGCTTTCTTGTTCTTGATGTAGGACATAAATAGCAGTCATAAGCTCCTAAAATGACTGGAATGTCAGTGACTGATTTTATTTTATATAAACACTGAAAATATAAAGAAAATGCGATTTACAAATGTATCAAGAATAAGACGAGAAACATAATTAGAATATATGTATGCAATAAGTACTAATCCAAGAAACAAATTACATTCGTTCAATATTTTATCTTCTTTCCAGTTGGGCATCATTTTGAATAAGCGATTGACAATCAATCAATGTTTTCCAAGTAAGAAAGCTTATTAGCGCAGCTCCAAAGGAGTTCAAATGTAGAACTCATGTATATCTTTGAAACCCGTTATCCTGATGCTTGATTTTTAAATTGTAAAATAGCTTTTTTTCGAGGATTTATGAATGTATCTATATATTGTATAGAATCGAAAATCTTCTATGTGTGGTTAATGAGATCTGTAATAGGGGGCATGTCTGCAACGTTCTCATTCCCGTTACCATGTGTCAGTAATGGGAAGAGGGGAACCGCAGAAAACTTGCACTTACTATTTTCTTCCAAAATAAACTTGAGTTCTGGGTGTGGGGTGTGGGGTGTGGATAGAAAACGATGAGATCCAAACTCACGGCTGACCAACACACCCGTAGCCCAGACCCACACCTTTAACATTATCCTGGCAAGCCTTTTCTATAAACACTTGAATTCTATTGGCTACTGCTCAGACAATAGGATTTAATTGACGTGACGCTACCACGACGAGCAATCATATTCATCAGGAATTAACCAATCATAAAAAACAGCATAAAATTCCAAACACAATCTAGAAAATACCAATACTTAATGCTTAGTTACAATAAAACCTTCGTTAAAAACAAACTCTCTAACACTTATCGAGTGTCCCAAACGAAAATCGTATACTAAAAATTCAATTCTCTGTAACTAAAACAACGGACTAACACCAACAACTATTGGGCATTTATCCTATCTCCTTCCTCAAAGAAAATCAAATCTTTCGTTGTCGTCGCCCAATTCCTTGACTAGATTACATAATCATTTCTTTCACATCCCACTCCTCCCTCACATGCACATATACCATTCTATCATTGACCGCTGTCTTCAGAAGCAGACGCATATTCCACACTACGTGCCCGCTTACATCACTCATATATTAATAACGGGACCTGCTCTACCACACTGAACTGGGAGAACAAGCAACTACTATTCCATTCAATACATGCTGCCCTATCTTCACCATCATTCTCACCAGAACACAACTAGTAGATGTCATATGTTCACTATCGCCAAACACTAGCTAAGGTTGTTGAAACCGTGCAGCCCGTTGCCGAGAGAGAACTACCATATAATGCAATTCAAAATTGAATGATCCATCATTTAGGCCATGTCTTCTCTCTCGGCCGTTAGTCTCACTAACAGAGACATCCATCGCGCCTGACAAAAGGAGATACGGACGGCGGAAAATATGACGTAATCTAAAAACCTGTGACAGTAGCAGTCACCGCACCAAAAGCCTTTTCGGCAGGTGGACGGACTGCTCCACACCTGTGTCAAGTGAGATTGGACGGTCCGTCTGACAGTCACTCACTCGATATCCATTAGCTATGTACACTATAATACATAGGATTTAGATAAGAGTCGGCACATCATGTCTAGTATATTGAACATAGGATAATCATCAAGCTATACTATATTCAAGACACAAAATGCAGAGATTGATTTCCACTATCATGTTTCGTATATCTTGTTTATTATCAAAATAATATTTTATTCAAAGTCGTTTATAAAAATATCAAAAAACAAAAACAAAACAAATATATAAGAGTATGTTACTATTAACACCAAACCATTTTCGTATCAAGAAATGAAAGAAGCGCGACAATGTAAATATTTATATTCATACTTGAAACAATATTGTTTTTATATATTCAAAATAAGTTGAACACGAAAACGTTATTCGTAACCTTTTTCAGTTTGAATACTTAATCCTGATTGAATAATCAATACGTCATCTAAATGTGATGGTAATAGATTTGTGCATTGACTGTTTAACGTCAAACCAAATATGCTGAAAATCGGTTCAGTTGAAGCAGATGTTGGTGGTATCAAGTGAAGTGTTCGAGCATATCTAGACAGTGATGGTAATGTTTCTCAAACAGATTCTTGTGACTAAAATATCATCGGATCTTTTCCAATCAGATAACATGAGATTCTCATGGCACAATATTGGTCGATTTCATCGAGTTTTGACACTTGGTATGACGTTGTTGTTAACAAATATTCAAGTGAAAAGCAACAACCTTGTGATGATGCAGTTACTACAGTACCATCATCATTTAGAACAGGCTTTTATTCTACCTTTTTTACTAAATAAAAAGTTTAATTTAGATTGTTTCTCCCTAAAAACTCGGGTACTTGCTCATATCATCTTCAAAATCAGCTATATAATCATTTAATGATCTAAATCTTTTTCGTTGTTGTTCTTCATCACCTGAAACTGAAACACCCATACTGTCAGTATTTGAGATCGATTTAATATTAATTAGATTTGTACGTTAATGTGTCACAACTTTAACTCTTTTTGTAGCCGATACAGACCCTAAAGGATGAGAACGGAGCGATGGATTATCAGTGTCATTAGATAAATAGTAAAGTTGACTTCACTTTCCTATTTTAAACTCGAGAAATTTGAAAGAGAACGCTTGTCAATTCACGATTACGTCGAACACTGTCAGGAAACACAAGCGAGAATTGTCGATCGATGCTTTATTGATAGAAAATGATTGAAAGAAATGAATCCGCCTTTACTTATGCGCCTCTTCTCAAATTCACCATTGAACATACCCTGACCTCGATATACAGTCAATAGAAGCGGATTATTCGATTTCGAATGTAGACATTTGATTTGTCAATGAAGATCTCTATGAAAAGAAACCTATCTGAATGCTAATTTCTATATCTTGAGTACAATGAGCTTTATCAAGCATCAAATAAATGAAACAGCCTCGAATATATCACCAAATAGGCGATGGTCGATCATAGTCTCGTTAGAATTTATTAATTGCACAAAATGTTTAATCATTATCGGCGTATCTTGGTCGACAGAATTTAACAAAGTTCATCTTAACTGTTTCATCCTATCACATGTCAAGAAGAATCTCTTTGAGTAATTGTGAATACATAAAATGATTGATCGAGTTGATTTAAATCAATGATAGATGATGGAGAAACGATGTTATTCGGCATTCAGCGGTTAGCAGCTTGATGAATGTCCTGTTTAAGAATATCATATAAAGGATCGAATTAAGTGAAGATATCTTTTATTTTATGATAGCCTTTTATACATTACTCGTGTGGCGTCTTGTCATTGGTGACCGCTCACTTCGTCGCACGACAGTTCGTCGCAATCACTTCGTCGCACGACAGTTCGTCGCGATCACTTCGTCGCGAACACTTCGTCGCACGATCACTTCGTCGCACGACACTTCGTCGCGTTCGCTTCGTCGCAATGATAACTTGATGCGATAAATTCATCGTATTTAGACGAAAACATGAACTTAATTAGATTAAGTCATGCTGTTTATTATGTTACACAATTAATTACATGAATGTATACTCTACCATGTAATTATTAGAGTAACATAATGGGTAGAATATGCAGTCAGATTAAAAAATAACTTTGTTTTATTGATACTGTTTGAGAAATTATTTTGTTAAAGTTTCAAGAAATCTACTATTAAATAAAACTAAAGTATTTCAAGAAAATGATTTCTGAGCAAATTTAGACCTAAGGAAAACTATGATTAACTAAGATGAAACTCGCTCTCGTTTGAAATTCATTATTCATTCAATATCTCTGAACTAACTGTTGGTGATTAAAAAATATATGGATAAATACATAGATTAATTTTAAAATATTTTCGCTTCGGTTTCAAATTTTCATGCTGCGACTATAAATAAAAACTAATCGTCATAAATTCTGGAATATTATTGGTTAATATCAGTATTATGTAAANAGCTAACTTCGTTTATATTGAAAAAGTTAAGTTTAAATAAATTTTATAAATTCATGTCGACAAATTCTATGCAAAAAACTTATTTTACTCGAGTTTTACTACGTTCAAGATAGCTACAAGTTAAGCATTCTTTTTTAAAAGCGTAAACGAAACTTAAAAACTAGAGTATCTTGTTTTAAGTTCGAATTCCATCTATGGTCATATGTTTTTTCGAAACATCTTTGGGTGAAATGCTTTGAATTGTTTATTGGATCGCAAAAAATCTTTCAGTTCGAAGGTATTTCTCATATAAGAGAAATATGTTTTTCTTTAATTAACTTCCTTGAAATTCGATGCAGAAACAAATCTAGGAATTTTGTTAGTATAAGTTTAAAATAAACGAGCAGACATCGGATAGTCCTATTTTTCTTTTTTATTTAAATTTACATTATTGAGCAATCAGATAAAGATAAAATCGTACAAGGGGGAAAATTAAATAACAGACCAATCTAAATTCTGTAATTCAATTAATTAATTCTTTCGTTTATGTACGATAAATTATCGTGAAGAATTATCATGGCGACGAAATGTACTGCGACGATGTGTCGCGCGACGAAGTGATCGTGCGACGAAGTGTTCGCGACGAAGTGTTCGCGACGAAGTGTCGTGCGACGAAGTGTACTAGCACCTTGTCATTACAAAATACACAGATTGCGTATAGTTGCGATATATGCTGGATGAGAGGCACGAGTTATTGATCAAGAACATCACATACAATAAAAAACGCTTTTTCGCTTTCATTATTCGTAAGAAAATCGATACAGATCAAATATGAACAAACGTTTTGATCGAATTAGTAATGCGTCAAAGTTGACTTATCGAGTGTTGAAAGTTTGTATCAGGTTCATTGATAGTTGGATCAAGCCGGATTATAATTAAGTTCTTGAGAATATGTTGCTGTCGACGCTGTGACGATATGATTTTGTTTTTCAATATCTTTTGAACAGACGACACAGAAATCCATAAGTTTAAACACACAAATTATTGTAAGTGGAAAAAAAGTGAATTAAAAAATAATCAGTTCTTGTAGTTTTAGCCACGGCTGCAGGTTAAAAAGCGTCACATGAGGAAAGAGAAGAGAGGATGTACAAAATGCAGAAGAACACTATGAGCTACTAAGGATGCAGAAGAGAGTGCAAATAAAAAGAAAGAAAAAAGACCATGAAATATGTTTGAATTTTTTACTTGTCTTAGCCTAATACAATCGCTTTGATAGAGGGGACTCGTGCGATTTAAGGGAAAGAAGTCAAACAACGACGATGAAATGTCAAAAAAAAACTGTCGACACTGTAAAATATCGACAATGTAAAACGCCGACATCGGGAAATACAAAGAAAAGAAGCTGATGATGAAAAAATAACATTGGAGCATGAATAAATTAAATTATGTAATATTAGGTAAAATTCGAATGCATATCAATTAAAAATAAAATAAAAATGCATATGAGTGATAACGAAGAGCTAGAGTCATTGATTTAAAGAATGTACCAACGCATTCGAATAATTTTCATTTTTTGCCGATAAGCTTTGATAATTCGTTGTGATATTCATTCAATTTAATCGTTTGTTCGTCATATCTCCTTCGAAGTTCTTTAAGTTTGTCCTGTATGGTGCATGTTTTATTCGACGCCTTTTTTTAACTTGCCAGAGTTTTCATGAATTAACTGTTGTTTAAAATGAAGTTCTTGCTTCAATACATTCACAAATGACCAAAAATTAGGAAAAAAATAGATGACAGCATATGCTACGCGATTTTTCTATATCATGATAGAATTTTCAACATTATTTATACGTCGGCATTTTATCTATCGACATTTTTTGTCGACTTTTTGTTGCTGACATTTTTACTTGCCGATGTTTTGTTTTCGACATTTATCTACGTAATCCGATTTAATCTATTTTCATACAAGGCAAAATGAAATGCTATTTATTTATTGGATCTTTATCCAATTAGATCTTCAACGGCCAGCCTTTGGATAAAATTTAAAAATTCAGTTTCAGCTCACTTTCTGAAATCAAATAATCCTTTATTTATAAACACAGTGAAATTTTTACAAATTGAAAAATACGAAAAAAATTAGTTAGATTAAGAGATACAAGGCCATTTTTATCGTTTTGTAATAATATCGCATGCTTATAAGAAGTCAGATATATGGCTTTTTTTATGCCAGTTATCAGCATATTTTTTTACATATAAAAACAAGCAATGCTACTAGAATACAGCATCCGCAGACGCTTCCAACAATGACGCCAATCAATCCAGCCAGCGTCAAGGTTCCCCACCGACGTGCACTAGGTCTACAGCTTCGAGTAGACGAAACACATGAATCAGTCCCTGTATAGTAGAAAAATAAAAACGATTATTGTTTATATCTTCACTTATTCTTTCGATTGTACTTACACGCGCAGCACCACGGATCTAAAGCCGTACCGCAACATCGCCCTTAATGAATAAAAGTGGTGAAATAATTTTCAAAAACCTTTAATTTCTACATACCGGTGTGTTCGTTGTATGCTGCAGTACAACTACCTCCATTACAGCAACTTCTACATTGAGGAGTCTGTGCCAACGACACACAGACAAATGCAATTAATAAAAATAGAACACAAAAAACATAGGTTAACGAAGACATTTTCTGAAGAATATTTCGTAAAAATTTTTAAAAAGAATGAAAAGACATGTGTTCTAAACTGTGGCTTAATCGTTTGCTCTCACCTTTTATAGATGTCTTATTTAAAAGAGAACGTAAATGAATATGTTTGTTGTTTTACTAATATCATTCTTTTTCTCTACTTATCAACCCCGTACAAACTTAGTGATACAACTATTTTATGATGCAATAATAAAAAAAAAGAAACGTTTTCTTTTTGAAGTATTAGTTCTTCCAAGAGAAACAGATTATTTGTTAATTTTCTCTATAAGTATACATGGGCAAACTCTTATCTGCAGAATCAAATTTTCTCGCAATATATAAATAAAACACGTTTGTTAATACTTGCTATCATCTCTCATTTTTCTTTTGTACCTATTCACATCGTTTATCATGGAGAGGCATATTTCATCAGTCGCTTTTATCTATATCGTATTACTTGTTGAACTTACAGAATAAGATGATATTCGTTGTGTTTTATTTTTCGTAACGAACGAAGGATAAGAGAAGAACGGAGTCTTTTATTTATTTATTTTTCAACACATAAATGTGGAGTAAGTGAAAAATAAAATAAATTGCATGGGCAAAAATAAATTTTATCATTAGCATGATAGGTTTTTGCTTCACACCTGTGTTTCCAATAGAAATCTAAAACAAAATGTACATGTACACTTTACTTATATGAGCAAAGTGTACGTTTACACTTTGCTTGTGGCAACAAAGTGTACAAAGCGTACTGAAGCCAATTTTTTTGATCTAATAACAAAAGTATCGTTCGTTTTGCAGTGATGAATATAGACTAAACTTTAGAAAGCAATTAGCAGTGACAAGAGGACTGTGCAAGAGATATAAGGTTCACCTGCTTGAAAAATATTTGGCTAAGGCTTTCTCGGAGTTTTCAACCAACTGTAGTTCTTCATTTTAACAATAGCGCCGTCACAGTCACATTGTGCTGTGCATGGAAATGTGATTAAAATTAGGAGGAATTGGCTGGATTAAGTCTCTCACTCTGACCCCTTTGCGTCCACATGCAAATAAATGATAAGTAGATATACTATTTTAAAATCAGACACAATATTTTCAAAAATGTTAGAAGAAAATGAGTTTGAACAAGAAAAATAATTCAAAGGTCATAGTCTAATATCTTATACAGTAGGCAAAGTTCTAGAATCAAAGTGTAAATAGTTTTTGCAAAGAGTACACAGTACATTTTGGTTTTTAGAGCAAAGTGTAAATCAGAATTAGCAGATGTTCTGTACATTTTACTTCTGCTTGGTACACCTGCTATTGGAAACACTGCTTCACACACCGCGCACACACCTATATAGCTGAACTAGTGAAATTTTATTCATTAAGCTTTTTCGTCAATATTGTTTTTGTCAAATCATTACTCACTAAGAAGTCAGGACTGCGGGAATACGAGTATACAACGTATTCTGTGTTTTCGCTCTCATCTTCAATTTGAAAACATGTTGTTTTTTAATAGAGCACACAAATCTTTCTCTTTGCACTCAATTTCATTAAATATGCATTGAAAGATTTATAGATTCTTATTAATATACAATCAAAAACAAATATTCAGACATGTCTACGATGTCAATAATCAGCAAAGGTCTATAAGGTTTGATAAAATTTAAAAGCTATCAAGGAGCATTTGACTTTTATTTGGACAACATTCCAAATTACAAACACTGTTAGATTTATCATCATCACAAGCCGACAAAATAATTATAATTCAAATTCGTCTTGCGTTTCTTCGAACAGTTAGATGATTAGAAAAACATCACAAAAAATGTTAATTTATTGATAATACAGGTGAAATCGATACATTAAATGAGAAATATCGAGCAAATGCGTCCATTGAATCTCACTGGTCGGTTTCTTTGATAAATTTCAATCTGATCTCTCAGCTGCTAATCAACAACGTTTAGCTGATGGAAAATCTGTTACTCTTGAAAAATCGGCTGAATATTATTGGCATCCTCAACTCTATATTGAAAATGGTTTAGATGATCTAAAAGAACAAAATAAATATACTTGGAAAATAAAGATATACAATTTCCATAACATCGATGTTTTTAGATGATAAAGTTATATTAGTTGCTGATATTTATCGTTTCAATGGAGTTAATCGCGAAGCATTTGTTAACCAACAAAAGAGTCATTACATGAGCATGTCGATACTGAACAAAGGTATATTAAAGATTTTCTTTGTCAAATGATGATGATGAACACGATGATGGTCGACAAATGAAAGAAATAAGTAATCAAGAAGATCGAAAACGTGCAATTTTAACAGTCACTTGCCATGCTGATGGTAAGTATTCTCTTCGCAGAAAGTCAGATCGCTGAAATACAGTTGGCCAAAATTCGGCCCTCTGCATTTCGGCGAAGTATCTTTTCTATAATGTAACTATCGGCGATCTATCATTTCGGCGACGTCAATATCGATGATACTTGGTTTCAGTGATTCTTTTCCGGGATGTTTATTTCGATAACCAAAGCTCTCAGCTATGTTTTGAGGTAATACGTAAAGCATTAGTAACATTCTACAATTATGTGTATTGACAATGTGGACAAGATCACGAGGATCATATTTCAAGCAAAAATTTGAATTGTAGACGGAAGTATAAGTTAACTACGTATTCATGGGTTATGCCTTCTCCTTTTATATCAATCAAGAGCGAAACAGTCGATTTCTAGTTTTAGAAATTATCAGAAACCACTGAAACGTGCTGACAATACGAAAGATGACTAGAAGTTGTATGAAATTATTAGAAGTCATCTGCAACCAATGGAAATCATTAACAATAAGATTAAAACCGAAATCCTGATTCCGATTGGTTTTTTACATGTACCTGTTTTAGATGATTTCAAGTAGTTTCGGTCTAGTTTCAATGTCTTTTTATGGTCTTTAACTTCTATGAGTCTCAGTAATTTGAATTAATTTTTAAATTAAAGAAAATAGCTGATTTCCATTGGGAGAAGTTATTAAAAACCATCAGAAATTATAAGAGATCAAGAAAACAGGAGACGAGTTACTTCTCTTGGCATTGACACTAATGGCACTTAGTGATCATCGAAGGTGTAATAAGTTAGTGACTCACCTACTTAGTCACATTGGCAAACGTAGTGTAGTATGATAGTGACATCTTTTCTATAAATATGGCAGTCAGTATTTATTATAGAGGAACTCCGGCAAATTTAAGAGAATTTTAAATAAGCACTCGTTCAGTTTATTGTTTTTATTTTAAGAAAGATACAGTATACGTATACAAACAGTTTATTTTTATTTTGATTAATTAGTTTGTAAAAACTTTTATTAATAATCGTATATTTCTTCTTGATCCAACGGTGAACGACATGAGTGAATGTATTGGAAGTTCAAGTAAATATTAAGGTTTTATTGTACTAGTGCATTGTTTTACATTGATTTTTTATTTTTTATTGCAGTGGTAGCGAATAATTGCACAAGTAACAATGTTAATATTAGTGATTTTGATGTAAATACACCAGTCAGTGCAATCGTAATGGCAATTAAAATGAATGATGAAAATGAAATTCTACAACACGAATCTAGTGCTAAAGATATTGCAAGAACTGTTACAATGGATTTTAGTACAACAACCAGGAGAACAAATACATTTACCACAACAGCAACACATATACCACTGCGTGCATCTAGTACAATGTAGTTAACAGATGACAGTGTGATTTCACGTTCCTTATCACCAGTTCATCAACAATCTCCAATATTACATCATATGGAACATACTACAAAATTACGCTAATTATGTATCAGTTGTATCACAACGACGTCCACAAAATCAGGTACTATTGTTTACTTCACTATTAAAACCAAACAAGGACTTTGGAGCAGGAGCCGATGCATTAGTGACAAACTCCACGCCACTTTTATAGTGGTCATTGACCAGTAAAAGAAAAGACACTAATTGTTCCCTCTACTGAAAGGAGGGTCCTACGAAAAATGAGTTTAAAAAGTTGGTCCGTTCGTTCGCACAGAACGAAAAAATGTTTATTTGACCTCTTTTAAGGAAACACCCTGAACTGTTTGCCTGATCGTTTTGGAGGTCTGGGAATCCGCATCCAGTATTAACTTTTTGGAATTATGCTTTTTGCTTTTTTTAGGCGAGGGACAGACGTTTTTAGAAAAAGACTGGTATTTTATAACGGTTGTATTAATTTTTCCCCCTACTGAAAGGAGAGTCTTTCGCCGAAATGAGTGAATTACGTTTGTTCGTGAGTTTTTGTGTTCGTTCTTTCGCACAGAACGAAGAAATGTTTGTTTGAGCTTTCATAAAGCAGTTCATTGTTTCGGCTTGAACCCAGTCAATTCCATGGTTCCACTATTTCGGCGATTGACCAATGTGATTTCGAGGGTGGCGAGTTCGTTCAATCAGGTGTTTATTCGATTTGGTGATCAACGAATAGGATTTGGAGTCTGAGGAATTCAGGCATTCAGATGTTTTTCTGATTGGGAGAGCGGCGAATAGTATTACACAGGTAACAAAAACAGTCAATCTCTGAACCTCGGGGTTTTGGTTGTTTGCTGACTATTCCAAGGGCTCTGTTTTCATTCTACCGGTATGTTTGCCATCTGGTATCCTTTTCATGCGGTATTTACCGGGGAAATATCAATCATCAGTGTCTTCCTTGCTGTGTGGTAGAACCCATTCGATTTGTATCCATTTTCTCGTAGCCAACAGTGGGAGCAGTTAGGTAACTGTTCTGGAAAAGATTCTTAGGAGCAGATAGTTTTCCCTAGACTGAAAGGATACGGTCTGGAAACGGGAATTCACCTGTGTCTGTCTGTCCGTCTGTCTGTCCGTCTGTCTATCCGTCTGTCTGTCCGTCTGTCTGTCCGTCTGTCTGTCCGTCTGTCTGTCCGTCTGTCTGTCCGTCTGTCTGTCCGTCTGTCTGTCCGTCTGTCTGTCCGTCTGTCTGTAACAAGCCCAAATCACATGGCACAAATGACCATTTCTGTGGCAGGAATGACCATTTTTGTGGTACTAATGACCACTCCTGTGGCGCACATGACTGTTTTTAAGGCACAAATCAGCATTTCTGTGGCACAAATGACCATTCCTGTGGCCCAAATGACCATTCCTGTGGCACAAATGACCATTCCTGTGGCACATAGGACCATTCCTGTGGCACAAATGACCATTCCTGTGGCACAAATGAGCATTCCTGTGGCCCAAATGAGCATTCCTGTGGCACAAATGACCATTCCTGTGGCACATAGGACCATTCCTGTGGCACAAATGAGCATTCCTGTGGCACAAAT
>OENT01002333.1:0-24138 GCA_900239685.1 Rotaria macrura | reverse complement strand
ATAAATGATCGATTTACCTTCATTTTTTAAAAATAAATGATTCATTTAACTTTATTTTTTAAAGATAAAGGATTCATCTATTTATTTATCTTTATTCTTTTAAAGTAAAGGATTCATTTATTTTTAAAAAATAAACATAAATTAATCATTTATCTTTATCCTTTATTTTAAAGAAAAATAAAAATAAAGGGTCACCCCTATTCTATGATTCAACAGAAAGTAGACCGATCAAACAAGGCGCATGAGACAGTTTCAAATGTTCACCTAAACAAAGTCGACTAAAGAATGTGTTGAAGTATGTTTTAACTTTGTATCTTGGCAGAAAAAAATAGTTTTCTTCCCGAAGGTGAAGTTACCATCGCACATCTTACCATAGAAGCAATACTCACTGTTTTGTCTTTGAATGTGGCCATCCCAACACGTTTAAGGAACGCTTCCTTTATTGCAGTATCAGAAAGAGAATACGCGAATTTTTGATAGCCTAAGAACGTATTGTGACATTGTGAGCGCCTCATTTAGAAACGGCTGCACGAATGGATTATAGAAATGTGTTATCATTCATACATCAAATTTTTAGCTTATGTTTCTTATTGGGTTATTCAGTTAACGGAGAAATGACACCGTATTGATTACTTTCAAGTCAGTTTCCTAGGGTACGTATTGAACAGTGTGGAGTCATAGACAGGTATATAATGCTTGCCAGTTCATGTTTCAAGTGATGGACGATGAGTCACGATGAGAATTAATCGTTTTCTCATGCTCTGAACGTTCAGCTCTTGAAGGAACTAGTTTGACCACGATATATGTAAAGAGAAAACGTTTTTCAATTTTTAATAATATTTAATAATTGCCAGAAGCGAATTGAAATATTTTCAATCACCACATTTAAGTGATAATCTAGAAACAGAACGATTTTAAAATACAACCCATAAATGTAACGACGGCAAAAATAATAATGAATGAAAGCTTCATAGGCAATGTTTAGAATCTTGATTGTTTTTGAACTTTCAAAAAGAACTATTCATGTGGGCTGATCCGGCCCATTATTCCGTAGTAACATTGAAGAACATTAAAATGCATATTAGAGAGGACTGTTCAATTCTCTATCGTTCATTCTATTTCTTTTCTTCAAGGTGCTAGGATTGTGTTTACAGTTATGGCTTAGATATTTCAACGAGTACACGACTAAGTTCAGTGGCTGCCAATTATTAAATTTCTTCCAGTGCAAAAATATAAATTTTAGATCGATAAAAAAAGATTAGAACTTAGTTTTAGAGGGAATTTCTAGGATATGCAGACAAGAGCTAAGAAGAAAATGAAAAGAAAACCTATCTTTGAAGCATTCTCTTTTGTCGTAGATTATTCTTTCCTTCCATGAATATTTCAAAGAGTAATACTCCTTAGTTTACACTCTAAATCAACGTCTCCAATACACGAATGTCTCATTTAATATTTATATTGGACATATTATGTTATTTTTTCCCGACCGGTGGAATTTTACTGGTTTTGGTAGGACCGCATATGGTGACGACGGCAGTCAATTTTAGAAATTTCACAATATTTTCGATACTTCGAGAAATGCCTAACAGTGATCCTGATCGACACTTCATACAGACAAATGCCATCTGGAGTTGGTCCCAATTGGTACCAATGGAAAACATTATTTTATTTTTCGATGATGATAAATCCTGTTCTTTCATGCGACAATCCTATAGACATATCAAGTGTCAAATTCTTCCATCTACCGATTGCATTCATGCTACCTACCATCGTCCTTATATTAAATGTGTTTTTGATTTGGCGCAACAAAATAAGCAAACACCTATTTTAATATTTGTTAATGCTGATATTATGATTGACGAGAGTACTTTTCATAGCATCTCATTCATTAGTGACTTGATAGAAGAATTTTTTATTGTTGGTCGCAGACGAGATTATGCAATATCTCAGTTTTTAAATGAGTCCGACCCTAGAGTGTTATTGAGAGATGCGTCCTTCAATGCTACATTACATTCAGCAACAGGCATCGATTTAATAGCATTCCGAAGCAAAGTAAGGATTCGTATGCTTCCATTTCTTGTAGGTGTCTATCGATGGGATAATTGGCTGTTGAGCGAGATTCTATTGAGAACAAATAAAACCGTAATTGATATCACTCAATCTAGTGGTATCATTCATTTACAATCGAGAAATATTGGTAAAATTACACTGATACCTCATGAACATCGAATTGGTGCTTCTTACAATGATGCATTGACGAAGGAAGCTTCTGGATACGATTATGTATTGGGATTCATTAATAATGCTGATAAAATACTTGTTGGTAATTGTCAAAAACGTCAATGCCAATTGGAAGATAATCTTCGACAAAACGAAAAGATTCTGATAAAAAAGAGAGCAAATAACAATAGATATATCGCGGTTCTCACTGTCAATAGTGGATACATGCAGCTTGCATGGAACTGGGTGAGTTAAGTTTGAAAAGTTGTTTTTCAAAAGAAAAACTCGCTAAGAAGTAGAAAAAGTGCAGTACCTAATGTACCAATTCAATTAGACTGCTTGGAGAGTGAAATCTCTGCATAGTATGTATTTTACATGAGTATAGTTAACGAGTTGTGTGATTTCGGAATCTATGTGCTACTGATCCAATCCAAATGTTACGCACATAAGGCACATCCACTATCTGGAATCAAAGAAGACAACGATGTGGTAGTAATTGAGAATTTGAAGGATGGAATAGTACATTTTGCGTAAATTTTCACTCTGAATATCTTTCGATTCTTACCAAAATAATTGGATATTCTTTCTATGTCGAAAATCATACTACGATGCTAGATCTCGATGTCAGTCAACTGGAATGATCACTCAGCATAGGTAATGGAAAGACCAAGATCAATACACCTAGCCATTCTTCGTTCGTTTGAGAGACTCTGAACATGATGTTAATGTATATGATTTATTCATAGTTTTTAAATGCAAGAGATCATTCAATTCTTTTTAAGACTAATATAAGTTTATTGCTGACTAAAATTAAAAGATGTCAATTAGAGTAGGTAAAGAGCATGTCGTTCATGTATTGAAGTATTGCAGGACAGCAAGACTGATTGTTTTCATTTCAAATTATACCTATAGGCAATAAAAATAGTTTTAATCCATATTTTTGTAATAGAAAAAGGCGAAATTCTTCTTGTCTATCAAATTCTGCTTGAAGGATCTGGTTGATGATTGAAAACTTTGTGGAATGAATATCATATTTATACACAAGGATTTAATTTCATGAAAGCTAAAATACATATTAAAAGAGCGCTTCTGCTACTGTTTTGATACGATTAATGATAAGACAAATCCAATGAAAGAATTAGAACTGTCATTTTTCTCTATTTTTTAAATTATATCGTTCCTGATAGTGAATTGTTAACATTGAATTCGGCACAGGGTTGTAAAGTCTAGATAAGTAAGTAATGAGTCTTTTTGATTTGGTTTGATTCACCTTAAAAGGAATCGGTCTCTATAAGATATCGATAACAATTCACTGAGAAAACTGAAGCATTCAAAATATCCGGACACATATTTTGGAATTCATGACTCTATCATGCCAGAATATAATGACATAGAAATGAAACATCGAAAACTCAGAGAATTCTTTCTTTGAACAGATGAACGAAGGAGCGGATGGATGGTAACCTGAAAATATTTTTTTCAACAAGAATCTAGTTGCAAATTTATTAAATTACGTTCCAAACAATTGTTCTTATATAGATCTGCTGGGCGAAAAGAATTCGATTTCATCATTATATTTTACTTGCCGAAGACTTGATCACCTATGAAGCATTGCGAGCCATGGGTGAGCCAGTTTACATTTCGTACAGTCAGTCATTGCTTATGAAACAAAAGTCAGAATCGAAGTATGGTAGCTTCGGATTTCAAATTACAATGTCATATCGTCTTGAGTTTCTCATGAAAGTGTTACAAGCTGACTATCACTTTCTTAGCGCTGACATGGATAGTATATGGCTCTCGGATCCTTTCAAACATATTTCACAATCCAAAACGATCACTGTTCAAGGTCAAACGCACAAGAAAACGAAATTGAGCGGTGGTTTCATCATCGTGCATGCTACGTCTGAAGGCCGAAAGTTTTGGCGAGAAATCATTGTTTGTCAACAACGAAACTTAGTTAATTTGCAAGCAGAAAGAGGCAAAAAACGAATAATCAGTGATCTCACAGAACAAGAATGTATCAACGATCGACTTCATACAATCAAAGTTAAACTCTTAGATCCATATCTCTTTCCGGATGGACTCTCTTTCTTCACTCAGCAGTTACCACAACGTCGAGGCATCGTGCCTGTCGTGATTCATGGAAATTGGGTTATTGGCTTAGATGTTAAGGTGAAGCGATTCGAGGCGTGGAATCTATTAGCATCGACAAACAGCACATGCAAATTAGTCAATANATTCTGTGTCTCTCGATATATCCGTCGACCGACCGTCAACACAAGCTACCAACGAAGAAAAGAAATCTTGGGAACAAGTAGTTGATTATCTTGGTAATGGCAGTAGCAATGCCTCCCGATTCCGGTAAGAGCGATGTCCAGGTTTTACTTTTGAATCTGATAATCATGAGCATTTCATCCAAAAATATTAATGTTTATCAGATGTATTTATTGTGATAGATATAATTCTGATGCAAGGCCAAAATCGATATTTCGCTCAATAACTGTTTTGTGATTAAGTGTTCCACAGCAAGTATTGATCAGTCTGAGTAGTTTCAAGTTTAAGAGTGAAGTAAACTACAGTTGCAAGTAACACACAGATTGACTAATTTAAATAAAGTTTGAATTAACATCAAGTTTAGACTTGATCATTAATCTCTTCAGCTGTTCCATTTTGTGAAATAAGATAACTCGAATCTAGTATCATGCCTAACGAATTTATCTTTCGACGTTTTACTTAGCTTTTAAATTCTTTCGTAAGCCATCCATACAATCATTGGAAGAAAAAAATCTAGCGTTAAAAATGATCTACACACATGTGAACTTACTACAAATCGAAACTATTAAGCTCAAACTTTACACAGCATTTAGATAGCTGTTCTTGATTTGAGAAACTTAACGTAATCCTATGGTATGTATATCTAACTATTAGTACCTTAGTTATAGCTCGTTACAGCTACTTCAACGCTTTCGAATTTGTACTTAATCCGAGAATTGCGACAGAATAATCAGAGATCAGTGGGAATAAGAGCATTGACGAAAACAATTCGATCGATGAAATAGTCATGTATCCACGAGAAAGTTCACACTGGATATCATAACAATGGCTCAATGTGTACAGTTCTCCTTTCTCTTTAATTAGTTTTTCGGCGTATTCTTTCTTTTTGTCTAAAGAAAAACATACTTTTTTATGTATAGGTGATGAAAAAAAGGGTTTTTGGAAAAACTGACAGTTCGAAATTTTCTTTGTTAATGCGATATTTAGGATTAGCATCGAAAGATAAACAGTTAAACAAAAATTCAAACCACAAGATCAAACTTTAAAATTGACCACTGAATTAGAATATTTTAAAACGCCACTTGTTTTCACGTGAAAATAACTCAACATAGGTAAACGATTGAAAGTTGGTTCTAACATTGATCGATAGGGAATCGAAAACTGAATAAGCGAAGAGGCTAGAGATTTTCCACATATCGTGTAATGATGGTTTTCCGGATGATGTTTAGAAAACTCTGCGTACTTTAAGATGTTTTCTTTTCTTTTTAACTTAAACCTTAACAACTGAAATTTCTTTGGTTTTAAATTTAAAAACCAATTGAAATTTAATATTTGAATAGTAAACACGCGGCTAACATGTACATATGAACGTATCTTCGTCCGACGTATTCGTACACTGCAAAGTCATGTTACTATTTTTCTTCTTTTCACTCATATTAATAATGTCTAGACGATATCAATAAACTGAGATACTCGTTCAATATGAATAAGAGAGTAATCACAGCTAACGACTTACGTTACCACATTTATGTATATGATACATAATTGGAAGTATGCGTTTTTCTTTCTGATATATCATCCATTTCTAAGTTATAACCGTAGAAAACCATGTCTGATTTACACTGTCAATTAAATGTTTCCTTCGGTGAGTGTGAAAAGTATGCTGAGAAGAATATTGGTAAAGTTTGTAGGCGTTCAATTCACAATCATGTGAAGTATTTAATGGTCAATGGAGAGTCTTCTAGATTAAATTCTCAAAACGAGCACATTTGAGAGTCGCCATGAAAATCGATGTTGATACAGCTGACATTATGTCTAGTGTAAAACCCAATATGGTAAATCAAAACCCTTCCTGCATAAAATTAATTTACTTTCGTGTTGTTCTGAAGAAAAAAGTAAACTGCGCATAAATTAATGGTACAGGAAAATGAGCATGAATGTTTTTCCGAAGGGAGAGCATAAAAACCGATTAGACTTCTAAAGTAGATATCGTCTAGACATTATTAATATGAGTGAAAAGAAGAAAAATAGTAACATGACTTTGCAGTGTACGAATACGTCGGACGAAGATACGTTCATATGTACATGTTAGCCGCGTGTTTACTATTCAAATATTAAATTTCAATTGGTTTTTAAATTTAAAACCAAAGAAATTTCAGTTGTTAAGGTTTAAGTTAAAAAGAAAAGAAAAAATCTTAAAGTACGCAGAGTTTTCTAAACATCATCCGGAAAACCATCATTACACGATATGTGGAAAATCTCTAGCCTCTTCGCTTATTCAGTTTTCGATTCCCTATCGATCAATGTTAGAACCAACTTTCAATCGTTTACCTATGTTGAGTTATTTTCACGTGAAAACAAGTGGCGTTTTAAAATATTCTAATTCAGTGGTCAATTTTAAAGTTTGATTTTGTGGTTTGAATTTTTGTTTAACTGTTTATCTTTCGGTGCTAATCCTAAATATCGCATTAACAAAGAAAATTTCGACCTGTCAGTTTTTCCAAAAACCCTTTTTTTCATCACCTATACATAAAAAAGTATGTTTTTCTTTAGACAAAAAGAAAGAATACGTCGAAAAACTAATTAAAGAGAAAGGAGAACTGTACACATTGAGCCATTGTTATGATATCCAGTGTGAACTTTCTCGTGGATACATGACTATTTCTTCCTATACGGATGAATATTGTCATGAAGATGAGTAGAATTAACGAAATACTACACGGATATGTTTTTACTCGTATAAGCTTCTTTTGCTTCTCACGAAAGAATAGCGTGGCACTTTGATCGAAATGTAAACTATCGATGAAGTTCGTACTGTACTATATCAGTCGACTATGTAATACTTTTCGATTCATATCTTGAATAGATTTTGAATAAGTCATTGTTTGTGGTTAAGTTTTGGAAACTTCTTTGAATATTACTCATGATCGGTTTTTTGAAGAAAGAAATCATGTGTTTCCTTTCAATTGAATTCGAGTTGGTGTGATCATGATTCTGTAAGATGCGCTCACTTGATAACTGTCGGAGGGATGATTTACAAACACGGCTGAATAGCATATATCTATGGTCTTCTATCCAAGTTTTTTTTCCTTGTCCGTTGATTAGTTAGTAACTGAATTGAAATTTCGTTCATTCAAAAAGACAGTAAAGTATGAAAATGGTTCTCATACAATTTCGAACAATAATTATGCGAAAAATTAACAAGTAGCATTTTCTTTTACGCGTGTTTACATGTTCTCAAACGAAACAAACGGTTACATAAGTTTAGTTCTGTCGTTCAGCAACTGCTGGCTTCTCTAACTAATGAAAAAACCCATTTTAAAACAGTCAATCATCATGGCAAAGTATCACAATAAAAGCATCCGGGTATCGGTGCATTTTTCTTCATTCAGACCCAGGTAAGTAATGTATTCGTAACGTAGCATTACTAAGAAATCTTTCAGATTAACGATATTGCTGAAAGTGATATAGTACTATAGTATAGGTGGAAGTATTTCTGTGATAGTTGCGGACGATATGCATTTGCTGAAATGCATCTGAGAGTGAGTGAATGTTTCGTTTTTTGTTTCGGATAAGGTTGAACTAACTGTAAATACGAAACAGAAATCAATACTTCGTATCACAAAATCTTTAGAAAAAGTACAGGCATAATAAATTTCTGAATAGGTTAATAAATTTTTTTCAGTTTATAGGAGATTTCAATTGAAAATTGTATTCACACGAATCTTCAAAAGAGTTTGAAACGATGCAGTGGTTTACTGACTATCGGATAAAAAAGGAATTCTTTTCGATGTATATATTTTTTGAACTGTCTGTTTTCTGTGATAGAACGCTAGTTGAGTGTGGCCTTGCTAAGAATTAGACATGCACTGAATTATTTCCACACGTATTGCACATGGAAATGAAAACATGGAACCAAACAGAATTAAGATGGAAGAGACATGACTTCGATTCAACGCGATGAATATCATCGATCAATACACCGATTGTTTTCTCTTTCTCTTTGGAGACAGCTCTATTTTTCTTTCAGAAAACCGATCCTTTATATCATACTTTCCTTTGCGATCATATTTTCTTTCTTTTTATCGTTCTTGACTCTTATCTAGGTGGCAACATGGAAATTTTTCCATCTTCGTTCATAAGCAACATATTGGCATTCTGGGTCAATGGACACTAGCAACGAATCATTCACATATACAATTATTTCTTGAGGATGATCTTGTTGTGTCTCCCCACTTCTATATTTTTCTGAATAAAGCTATTCATTTTTATTACATCAATCGAAGTAATTATGATAGCCAACTTTTCGGATTATCCTTACAAAATCAACATACTGTACTGGGACGGCGAACAGGATTTCCTATTAGATCCATACAGAAAGAACTTATCGATGCAGGCGTCCCAACTTTCTTCAAATATCAGTTACTTGGTGAGTAATGCAGCATTTATAATATGTCTATGCTCAACGGTTGAAACTTAGGGACATGGGGTACTATATTCTTTCCGGAGCACTGGTCAGCTTTTCTTAAGTGGTTCGAAATAGTCAATCATAGAAATTTTCAAGAGGCATGCACACCAGGAGGTCTTCTTTCAACTGAATGGTGGATGCGACGAGGTGACAGGAAACTGTGGACACCCTGGTTTATTCGTTTTGCTTTCGAGCGAGGTTGGTACTCGCTGTATACAAATTTTCCCAGTCAAGAAGCATTCGCCATTAGCTATCGAGAAGCAGGCTTGAATTTCGGCAAGACTCGTGGTCCAATGAATTCTCTAGTTACAAAATTAAAGCCATCTCTTCATTTCAATTTTACTCGGAAAGTGCCCATATTCGACTACTATTTTACTAACATCGAACAACCAGATCTTCTCGCTTTTCGATCGAGTCTATGGCATCCAACTTACTATGTCAATCAGTGCTATGTAGAGTTAAAAGTTGTAGTCACTTCAACAGCACCTGTCGTTCTCAAAAACTTAACACATAAAAAATCTACGGAATCAAGTACTCCGTTCAAACAATTGAATATACCAACCAATAGTTCGCAATACAGTAATATCCGGTTATTAAATGAAATGCAATTCCTTCCATCTTCGAACTGTTTCAAATGGTCTATATTATTTGAAATTTTGACAGTGTTTCCTACACTTTTTATTGTTTGTATATGGGTGTGCTTTATCAATCGAAGGCGTATTATACGTAGGAAAAGGGGAAATAAATGAGAAATCTTAGAATCATATGCTGTTCTCAATGCGGAAAACTTCGCACCACTGTCTAATCTGCCAGATCACAAAACTCAAATGGGGACATGCCATATACATGAAATGATAAACTCGTTAGATACTTCTTTAAATAAATAAGATACAATGATATGTGTTCGGGATTACTGCTATGAATCATTTTTTGATAGTTGTAGAGTTACAAGGTGTCACTAAGCTGAAAATTATCATAGATAAACACTCAAATCGGTTCTATATAACAGGAAATTATGCTATCATACCTGCTAAATTCATCTATTTCGTACAGATAGCAAAGTATTAAAGGCATAGTCAAGCTTTTATCTCTACAATACACGATACATATACTGGTAAAAATGTAATTTTTGAAGATACACAATCATCCTTTTGATATTTGAATCATTCCACAGCAACAAACATTGCAAGATAAACTTTCATTGTCCTAAGTTACATGAAAACATGCTTAGACTCTACAAGGAACTCTTCGCAATTTAACCTGATATGGTTTCTCTTATTGATAAAGACAAATGTTTTATTTATCTCGATTGAATACAATAGCTTTTAATTGAATAGGTTTCGGTCATGTCTGTTTTTACAATTAATTATTTAGGAAGCATATCTTCATATGTGTAGCACGACAAGTTTTCATATTACTTGTTGACGGGTTTTGATTTTCAAGTTGAATATGAGATGACACAGAGTGGGCTCTCTATTACAAGCAAAATTTAGCTAGTATCTCAACCCAACTTATAATCGTACATATTTTCAGATGCATAGATCGACAAGTCCAGAAGATAGTAACATTTTATCTTAAAGAAGAAGTTGAATATAAGTACATTAACTTTGACTCTAGATAAAATTTGCAGCTAAAATGAATATATCAGGGTAACATACATGAAGTATAGGTTAGAACTTTGGAAAATTTTAATTAGAATCATAGAATGAAAACAAAATTGATAAATAAAAGAAGCGATAGACATCACAGGAAATATTTATAAAAAACGAAACTCAAACAATCGACATTCAAATCGATAAGATTTCTCCCACTTGTAAGTATGAAGAAAAAACATTGATGCAAACTGCATCAAATGAAATTATTAAAATGTGCGCTCATTTTGTTTCGCATATGTATCGATTAGACGCACATCTAAGTTTTATGCATTTGTCGATAGAATCGTCACTACCATATATGTTACAGTGAAATAATTCATAGTCACATTATTGCTGCGACAAAAAATATTTCAATTTTTTTCTTCATTAAAAACTTCTTTCGTTGTGTGTAATTGGAATTCAATATTTACCATGGTCATGATCAAATTGTATGAGTATTCTTAGTACATCGAAGGCATGTATATTTGTTGATGTATTTGAATTTTCACACTAACTATAATATTCTATGTAGTGCACAATACAATAATTTAGACAATCGAATCGTCAATATTGAAAGTGCTTATTCTTATTGTAGATAAGGGGCAACATATTCTTAACTCGAGCTACAAATAAGACATGTATCAGAAAGAATTATAATGCTACCATCGAACATTCAAAGTATTCTGTTGCACATATTCAATTGTATTTTAAGTCAATCACCATACTGTTTTCGTTGAGTACGTAATCAGCATAAGATTTTTTCATCAGTTCTCGATTAAAAAAATCGATTTTATGATCTTGATAAGCTTTGTTCCTTCTGTGAATCTTATGAGAAAGTAGAGAAAGCAAAATAAAGGACTAGTTATTACTTGTATCCATGCGCATCTTCATCTTAGATATCACGATACAAGACGATTATGCTAATGTCATCGTTTCAATAAATAAGAAAATTTGGGAGTAACAATCGCTAAAAAACTACTCCATCGACAACCTTCTCTATGCATTTGCATGACTTCATTCTACTACATAATGCTCTTTAAACATCTGCTGACATTCGCTACACTTGCTTTTTTTGTCCAATTACTTCTCTTTGTTCATTTACTAATCAAGACACGATAGGGTAAAGTTTTAATAGCGGTTATTAGTGTGATTTTGAGGTTAATTTTTACAATCAATCATCAAAACGTCAAAACACATCGCATACCCAAACATTGTTAACGAGCTATTAAATAATTCATGATCAATATGATCGACAGTTCTATCTGAGATGTATGCTGTGAAAGTTCGAATTTCGAACATCGATATAAATATTCTTATTTATATTATTCGTCGTTTTTCAGGATGTAGTCAGCTTACATTTTAGAAGATGATCATTTATTTGAACAGTTTCGTTTGAAGAAAATAATGATCGCCATCTTTTAAACTAACTGTTGATGTGAACTAATCTCCAATGTTCATATTTGATTTGTATTAGATTCCAGGAAGACTTTAAAGTGTTTGCCGTTTCAGCATTGCTAAATATGCCAAATAATTATTACTCAAAGTCTATTTTTGCGAGAAAAAAATTCTTCCTTGACTATCAATCTTAAGGAATAGATTTTTAAAAAGTCACTCGATATGTTTTTCTGTTAAAGAATGCCTTTGTATGATGAGCATCAAGGAGTGATAGCAAATAGATAGCTAGATTGTTCTATAAAAACAATAAAATAAAAAGCAAAATAAGAAAACATACAAAAGACAGTTGTTTTATGTATATAGTATTCGACATATATTAAACAGAAGTCATACTGATATATCTTTTGAAGCTATGCAGTTGTCACATGTATAACAATTTACTGAATGTCCTGAGAAACTTGGATAAATATTATGTGCAGTTGATTCAGAATAATTGATCCTGTGTTTTGGTGGTTGATGAATAGAACAACCAATCTCGAAGAATCAATAAACTATATAAATTACATAATTCGAATTCTTATGTAGATAAGCTCAGTTCTTGCCAATTTTATTATGATTAACATAGGACGTTTGATGATGAATATCACATTGAGACGATCGAAATAATAATAATGCAAAACGATTACCAAAATGAGGATAATCTTCGTTTCGTGTGAGACCAAAAAAGCTTTAAAACGAAAAACAAAATAAATTTAATGCTCAATCCAATCAATGTATAGAGTATGTTCACTTACGGTTTCGTAACTTTCGTTAGTCATCTGATCTGAAGGTGTAACAGTTGTATTCGATAAATTCATCTTTGTTTTCAGCAATCGGCCACGATTCTATGTGACTTAAGACGATCGAGGTATACACTGTTTATTCACATGCTAAGATCCATCATATTAATATGGCGAGATATTGAAATAAATTACAAAAAAAATTACTTTTAGCTACATTATTATTAACTTCATAAGTTTTACCTGCATCTGATATTAAAGTTCTTTTACTTGTGTTATTTTCAAAACAACAAATAAAACAAGAGATTTTAAAACGTGTGTCCAACGACACGTACTGATACTCTTGCTGATAACATCGTCTATTCGATGGATGTAGATGCTGGTATCATCGCTTATAAAGGATACGCTCACATCTACACCCTAACAACAAATAACAATCAATAATCCTTCGAGCTACAGTGAAAACATGAGCACTAATTCGTTAGTTCCGATTTTTTCAAAACACATACTACAATAAACAAGAGTTGACGAAATATGTAACAGATTGCTCTCTGCCATCACCGAAATTGAACGAACAAAAATCGGTTTATTTATGCTATATTATAATTGGATGGAAATACATAAGAAAGAGAGAATGGAATGTAAGTGTGGACAGAAATATTCGATTTAATTAAAACCATACTATCAGGGATAGCTCGTCGGTGTCAGTTTTCGATTTAATGAGTCATATCTGTTTGAACACATATAAGAACTGTTTCTGCCAAGTTCACCTACGTTTATTTCTTCAGTGATGAATGAATGTACATTTTTGAATATCTTTTTGGAGAATTGAAGTCGATTTTCATACGAAATTAAAGAGTAATCTAGATATGTCGTATTATTCCATTATTAACTCCTGAACTCATTGATTTTGTGATCAAAAATCCTATTTTCAAAAGTATATCCATCTTGAACACATCAAATTTTCACCAAAATTTGATATGTATCGTAGTTATTTGATGTTACTGAACATTTTAACATGATAACTCTCCTCAATGGCAAGATATACAATAATCAAGTGATACTTCGAAAGGGATTTTGTTTTTGCGACTCATTCACTGTGAAGATGCTCGACTATACTTTTTTGATTTTCTTCATTGTTTGTACAACTAAATAATGCATAGTTCCATCAAAAACTGCAATTCAACTTAAAAAATTCTTCTTGAAATGGAGGGTGCAAAAAAAGAAGTGGTTCATGAAAAATTTTATATTTCTGAAAGAATAATGGCATTGAAATTCATAAACGCTCTTCAGAACAGCACATCTTATATGGATTAAGATTTGATAGGCTCAATAAAATACAGAGTCATTCTTATCGTACCAATACAATCGCTCATGATAAAAAGAAAGTTTCCTCAATAACATATAATGATAAGTATTATTATTAGTTCAGGTTTTATTAGTTATTAATGATCCTACTGAATCAAATACATTTTGTGCTCGGATTCGACCTATAATTTCTTATTTTTTTGAAAAATCCTATATTTTGTCCTATAATACCTATATTTTCATATATTTTTTAGGTGCGGCTCGATGTACAAAACTTAAATAAGTTTGCTCGATTTTCTGTGAAAATGATCGTATAATTCAGAAAACGAAATCCTATATAGGTATTCCTATAATTTCAAAAATTTGTAATCCGATACCAGAATACATTCCATTTGATACATCTTTTCGTTCAAATTACCATTGAGTTTATACTTCAATCAATCAATCAATATATATATATGTTTGATATGATCATTTTTCTTTAGATATTACTTTGATAAGTTTATTAGACACACAGTGATTCTAACTTTTTTCGTCTTACTATCGAAATCAAACTTCATCGGCAAATGCATAGATATATATAATCCGCAATGATTCTAAGAATGATTAAGATATTAACTTATACTAAAAAGAAAGTTAATATTGTTCCGGAATTTGTTTCATTGTGTTTCTTCAATTTTTACGAAACGAATAACGCGATGGAACATTCGAAAAGAAAATGCAATCGGTATTCGTGCGATATAAGCTAATAGCATAGTAATTTAATGCAGTTCTTAGGCTACTGACACTAAAAAAGAATTGAACTAAGTTATAACTTGCAACAATGATCCAGTGTAGTGTATTATTTATTTGTTAAGAAACAGAGTAGTACATCACCGTTCATTATAGAGTGATCAGATGAAGGCACGGCGTTTATTTACATGTGTGAACTCTATGATGAATGTAATACTAAAAATAGTAATATGAATCAATAGCATTCAAGCATGTGTATGGAGTGGTATAAATACAAAAAACCATTTGTAAAATAAGATATAAATGTTCAGTGAGGTTCGTTTCAATATACATCAACATTTCGAAATTCAATTTTAATATTCGGGAAGATCTTTCTTCATAATATTGAAAAAAGTCACTAGTCATGGTTAGTCTTTACCATCCCATTAAACTGATATAACTTCGAATGGACCAACAATAAAATTGTTTCGTTGAGGATCGAATTCACTGCTGTTTCTGCCTAACTAAATTTCGACTCAGATATTTTCACTGTAAGAACTATGAAAAAGAAATCATCAAGCAAAAACAATAAATAGAATGGATCTTAGAGTGGTTGGGCTGTGATCATGAATCTACGACTGATGTAACGCCCGATTCTAGTGTACCTCAATAGAAATTGAAGTCAATTTTTCCGATGCATCTTCTTTGATACTACTACTAAAGTAATTGCAATTATATATGAGACAAGGATAGCCAACGGACGGTGACAAATTTATAAGCGGATTATTCATTCAAAGAAAAGGAATAATACTGTTATTTCTCATTATACGGAATTAGTTAACGGTCATCAAACAGATAATCAACAGAAACTTCATCTACGGTCGGTTGCTAGTTTATTTGATTCTAGAAAGATGTATTTATATTGACACAATCTACTCTATATCTGATTGGTCAGTACGGTCCATCAATCATCAAAAGTGAGCTTTAAATATAAATTATTTGTGTCATTGTCATTTAAAAATTCTGAGGCAGTCGTGCTTTTTCTTCTTTCTTTCCGTGAGTTTGATTTCGATAATGTATATCCTATGCAACGAATTGTATCTCAAGATATTCTAAATAAAATTGGCATTCAATTTAAATATTTTTTGTGAACAGTAAGTGTTCAAATACATCAAAGTTTTGGACTGAAAAACTCTTAGATTGTATCGGACTCATCTGTTAAGTGTACAGAAGCAAGATACTTGACAGAACAAAAAGTATATATTTGATGATGCTAATGCAAATGTGATGGTTATGGTGTATTTTTAGTTTCGTATTCTTTGATTTTAAACTATTTTAACTGTATATCAAGCTTGCATATAGATGTCACTCATACAAAATGCATCTGCTTATATTAAAGAGATAGACGGAGTCATTCTTTTATCCATGTGACGTGTTACCGTTGAATAAAAAATAACCACAATTAGTTACAGTTTTACAAATATACAGCGTCCCGAGTGGGATCAAAGCACTGGGAAACAAATTAACAATCTTTTAAACAGTAATATAGCTTACATTTAATTCCCATCGAATCCTTGGTGGTAGTGTTTCATTTTTTACAGATAATTTTAAAGACAATCTTGAATTAAATCAAATTCAATGTCTTTGAATTAATGCAGTAATATATGCTACATAGAATCATAAGAATCAATTTGATTTGGTTGTCTTACATTAATGTCGGTACGTGCTGCTTTGCAAAATACTTTTCTCAGAGAGACACACTTTTCATCAGATACGGATATGGAATAACGCCATTTTTTTATGAGTTTACTTGAAAGTCTTGTATTACTTTTTCTAAGTGAATAACAAGAACGGTCATTGTAGATCATTTCAGATTTCTATTGAAAATCTTTGATCGTGTTAAACCAATGCGATCACGTTTAACATTTATTTTTCGTCAAACCCTGAAACCTCACATTGTTACAGCGAGTTTGACAAGTGGGATAATTGCAGGTAGAATTCTAAACGCAATAACTAAATACTAACTTGATCAATGTTCATATACTTTATTTTCTTATTTTAAAAGGTTATCTATTTTCAAAATGTAAACCAATTGTTCACGCAGAAAATGACACAAATTTTAAAGTTGGAGAACGAAATCCTAAATTGCCAACGTACACCATGGTTGAAGTTGCAAAACATACAACACAACAGACAGGTATTGAAACAGTTGAGTAAATACATAAATGTAGTTATCTATGAAAAATAGCAATATAAACTATTCTATGTCTCTCAACGAAGTATTTATTTTAGGTAACTGTGTTTGCACATGTTCTAGTTTGTTTCTAAATTCTTCTTTTTAATAGTCATCTATAGCATACGATAAAGCCTAGTAGACAACATACATATATATACTAACGACATGATTATAATCAGATTGCTATTTTATATTTTTGATTAGGCTATTGGCTTGCCTATAAAGATGGCGTATATGATATAAGTTCATATATTGAAAATCATCCCGGTGGCAAGCTCGTCCTGAAATCTGCTGGTAAAGCTTTGGAAGCTTGTTGGAAAATTTTTACCATGCATGATATGGATCACGTCTATGAAATTTTAGAAGAATATCGAATAGGAAATTTACCACCAGGTAAAAGCAAAATAACATAAAATATTGAATGAAAGACATAGATGCATTCGAGAAATGATTTTCTAGGTGAACGAGAAGCTAATGAACGAAATCAAGAAAAAACCATCGATTTATTTCAGTACGATCCTGAACGAGTCAATGTGAACGATCATTTTTTCGTTCGTTCTAAACGACCGTTTAATGCTGAAACAAAGCCTTCTATTCTTGTTTCATCATTTTTAACGCCAGTAGACAAATTTTTCGTGCGAAATCAAATGCATGTACCATTCGTTAATATCAATGAATATAAATTAGAAATTAGTAATGGAAAATCAACTTATTCACTTTCATATGATGATTTAATGGAAAAATATAAATCACACACAATCGTTTCAGTTTTAAATTGTGCTGGTAATCGCCGTGCTGCAATCAATGCTGAACAACAAGGCACAGTAAGAGGTGCCCCATGGTATGTTGGAGCCATCGGCAATGCTCGTTGGACGGGTATTAAATTGCGTGATGTTTTGGAATCGTTTGGTCTTGATAAAGAAGGAAAATACGTTCAGTTTTTTGGTCTCGACTGTGAAACACCAAAACGGTAAGTTTCTTTGAAGCATTGCACGTATCAGTGAATGATGGAAATACGCTAGGAAGAATTTTTCGAATTGAAAAGACTTCTATTTTTGATTGTTAGGACAACAGTGTGAGCTTCAGTAGAGTAATTACATATAAAAGAAGCTCCTTAGTTTAGTAAGCCTTGTAAATGTTTAGAAGCTCTAATAGATTCGTGAGAAAAATTTTCTTCTAGAATATGTAGAAATTTTTATAATTCGTTAACGTTATATATGGTCACTTCTAACATGTTACTTCTTTGTTTGTCTCTGAAGATGTTATGGTGCATCAATTCCAATCGAAAATGCATTGAATGATGATGTATTAATTGCCTATGAAATGAATGACGATACCTTAACAAGAGATCATGGTTATCCACTAAGAATAATCGTACCGGGTACGATTGGAGCACGCAGTGTTAAATGGGTAAATAGAATCGTTGTTTCGGACACACCAGCAGACACTCCATGGGAAAAATTTGATTATAAATTGATGCCAACATTTGTCAAACAGCCGCAAAAAATTAACTATGATACTACACCTGCTTTACAAGAAACTAACGTTAATTCAGCTATATGTTATCCTTCATCGAATGATGATGGAAATAAGGTTAAAATTTTATCAGTGCAACCGAATGAAGAAGATATTAAAAATAAAAAACTGACAATCAAAGGTTATGCTGTAAGTGGAGGTGGAAAACAAATAGAAAATGTACTCGTTAGTATTGATCATGGGTGAGTTTTTTTTATTAATTTGATGAAAGAATTTCAATGAAATTCAACAGATAAACTTTCTTCAACTTCGTTGTTTCGTCAATTTTCTTCAATATTTCTCGAATAATTTATCTTTTATATAAACAAAAAACTAAAGAGGCTTTCAATGTATATATTTGAACGAAATTCTAAATTGAATTTTTCATGCTATTTTATATTTCTATGCGTTAAATAACTGATTCATATTTATAATCCAATGATCACATATACTACGAAGTTCTAATTTATAGAAAGATTATATGATATTGACGTGAAATGTCACACTGAACATAATCAATCTTCTATTCGAGTTGACTTGAAATTAAAAAAAGTACGAATTATTCTAGAATAACTTGGTTCAAAACTGATCTTGAACAAGTTCCACAACCGTATAGACGTGCATGGGCATGGACTTTATGGACTTGTCAAATACCATTCGATAATTTACCTGCTCGACCATTTGATGTTGTTTGTCGTGCAATGGATTCACATGCTAACAGTCAACCGGATACTCCATTGAGTATATGGAATGTACTAGGTCTTATGAATAATGCTTGGCATAAAGTAACTTTCCAAATCGATGAAAAATTTCTGAAAAACACTAATAAATGAAAATTATTTTGTTCTCTTGAAAAATTGATTCAATTGCAACGATTTTTCATGTTTTTGTATATGATTTATATGTTATTCTTTTCTTCTGTGGCTTATTTATGTGTACGGTAGCATTTAGAAAAGCTCATCACTTACTAATCGGTTTATGTTTTAATTAAAATTTCGTTGGGTAACATTTACGACACGCTACCTTTTTGTTTTTAACTCCTGAAAGAAATACAGATACTAAAAACCATTTTACATCTTTCATTTCAATGTTTGTTGTTTATTACAAGATCAAAATTAATCATATTTTGTAATTGAATTGTATGATTTTTATGCGTTGAAATCATCTATTTAGTACTTTGACACAAAACACGGTTAATTCTGATAAGACTATCATAAGGACTCATTCAAAATTGATTACAGTAAATGTAAGCAACACGACTAAAGGGATAATTATTATACAAGTAGTCTCGCATAAAATAGAAAATAAAATTAAGAACGATAACAAGACTTTAAACGGGAACGCAATGAGCCTGATGAAGGTGTGGGTAGTAGGTCATACGGGACTTACGTCTCATCCTATTCACCCTCGCTATTTTCGAAATTTCCTTATGAAAAAGCCCTTCTGCTCTAGAAATCTAACTTCACGGAGCCCCAATTTGGCATTTTTCTATGCTGAAAATCCTGTACAACTTTAACTATTCATCTGAAGATTTATCAACATTTTTTCATTGAGAAGTAGATATTAAGGCTTGTCCTATTGTACTAAAAGAAAAAGAAACTAACAGAAACACATTTCATTTTAATCTGTTGTTTTTTTATCAGTAGTTAATTACGATTAATAATAATGATTTCAAAACTTCCAATCTACATTGAATCTTTGTCCCATGCTGGTACATCCCTAATCGTGTTTACGTGCATTTTTATTCTTTTTAATAGATGCATGTAAAACGAATGAAACCGATTAGAATCTGATCCATTTTTAAAGATACTTTTAAACCAACTAGAAATACTCGTTTGAACTCGTGCGAAGGGTGATCTTCTCTTCTGAAGACGTATTGTCTTTGCTTTTTTTCGAGCGAACAATTTAAACGACGAACTTAAACTCTATCATTGAACTGTATCTTCTGATTATCCTCGGATATTCATTGATTTTCACAAAGTTTTGCTCATCAAGATTGAAATTGAAAGAAATGCATCTGTCATCAACGAATAGAAATGTTCTGTGTAATCTGCCATTCTTGCCTAGGCGATCTAATACAGGAATCAAACCTTATTGCTATTATTTTGAGATGTGTTGTGGAAAGTCATCTGTCTGAAATATCAATCAGTCTATGAGATCTTGATTTTCATGTCATTGTAAGATCCATGACTTTCTGATTCAGGTACAATCATTATAATATTCGATGGAAAACTGCATGAGAATATTTCTGATTAAAAAAAAACAATTAATGTGAATGTTTCATACAAAGGTCTTCCATTTTTGACTTTTCGAATACTTCGATCTAACGGGTATCTCTGGAAAATCCTAAAACAAATACTTATGCTAGTAAAAGTAGTAAAACTTCAAGGGAAACATCTAGAAAAGGAAAATTCTCAATCACATCTATCTAAAACCAAATCTTTGATATATTGGACAACTGTTCCAAAAGAAATTAAATCGTTTGACCTCCTTTTCAGGCATAATTTTTTTGAGAGTTATGGAGAAAAGATTTTCTCCGAACCCTATTTTCTTTTATGAAACGAATGTTCATTATTTTAAATAATTAGAAGAATTTCTTCGTTTTGTATATTTGTATTCTAGTCTTGATGAATTTCTGTCGTTTACTTGCATACATTCGTTGTTTGGAAGTAAGCAAGATAAGGTGTTTCCGATTGCTTTGCAACGGTTAACATCCAGTGACTAAGATTATAAATATAAAATAGATAAGTGGTTTCTACAGTTTAGCATTAGAGGGTGTCACTACTTTGTCTGTTTCAAAAACAAATCCATCATTTGTCTTACGTTACAGGAAGCAGGATAAGAAATCAAAAATAATTCGTTCGGCAGAATATACCTTACACAATGACATCTTGTTCTGTATATCAAAGAGGATCAAAACTTAAGTGGATATGCGATAGTATATCAAATAAAATTATAGTGTTAATCCCATAGAATCATTTATAATAGTCTTGTTAATAAATTTTACCATGCATATTCTTATGTAAACACTGAACTAAAACAATTGGTATGTGTAATATTATGAATAAAACAATGAAAGGATACAGGTAAATATCTGAGAGTTACAATAGAACTATACTAATTAATATAGAAAGTTGCAATGGCATTTTGTTCTCACTAAATAGTCAATTTATAATTTCTTCAATCGAGACTAATAAATATTACGTACACTATTATTAATGTGATCTGGCATAAAACGTGTTTAGATTCAAGTCAATATCAATTCAAATAAGCTAAATAGTTCCCAGGTCGAGTAGAACGATCCGTAAACGACACAATTACGGTGAAATACGATAGTCGTGACGGGCGATCGTTTACGAATTGTCGTATACGAGATCATCACGGGCAAATGCGGCCGTATTTAGGATGGTCGTTTACGGACCATTGCAAACGATAGCGTAACGGTCATGACAAACCACCCGTATTTCAATCGTATTTACCATACGGTGCCAGACCATCTGAGAGCACATTTTACTAGGATACTTATACCTTTTTTCTTAGTTCTTGTTCGAACTGTACATATTATTGCGCTTTATTTTTATTCTGCTCTCCTTCGCGTGAATGACAGCGCCCTCTCTCCTACTCTGTAATATGCGCATATATTACACCAATCACTGTATATATGTGATTACAGCTCGAATGCTTTATCTCTCTTCTTTGTACATTTTATATTCGTTAGGTTATGTTAGGGTATGGAGTCGACTAACGGTAAGTAGAAGTTTTATATATTATTTAATTTCAAATTTATTCTTTTACTTTACTTAATTTTTATCATATTTTAGATTCTATTATATTTATATCTTCCGATCAGTTTTATCTAATTTTAGATTTTCTTTTCTTTGAACTTTACTTAATTTTTAATTTTAATCTAATTTTTAGATTTTCTTTGAATTTTTCCTTTCATTCTAAGTTTTATTTAATTTCTTGAAACTTTTCATTTATTTTATTTTTATTGTAAATTATTTTTTTTATTGTAATTTCATTTATTTATTTTTATTTAATAAATTTAATTTCGATCATATTAAATTTTTATCCCTTGAAAAAGACGTGGGGCGAGGTCTCAAAAAACTACGGGAAAACAGATCGTTTACTGCCGTAGACAATAGAGAATACTCTCTGTATACGGCCACTGTAATTCTTCATTAACGGCCGTTTACATCCCCGTATACGGTACGGAGAAATGCGTCCGTATTACTGCCCCTGTTAAAACGGGGTAATACGGCGCCGTAACGAGCCGTATTTTCATCGTAAACGGCAGTAATTACAACGTATCCTTGTCGTCTACGACCCTAAACGACGCCGTAACGGTGTCCGTTTTACTCGACCTGGGTTGTTCCACTACACACTTGTTGTTGCTGTTAAAACAGATATTTTAATAGTTGTTATGTATATTTATAAGGAATCATGGTAGATTTCATTATTAAACAAAAGCATCTTCGGATTACTGTTCATAGAATGATACAGATTTACAGATGTACAATTTAAGATCCCTTCATCAATACTTATTGTAACAAACAGAAATGATCGTCTCCTGATCTTGAGCTTGATATGTCTACTAGTTCGCAATCCATTATTTCTTCGATTTGAAGATTGAATGCAAAGCATATTAGAAGATCGTTCACGTCCAGGTCTGCCATTTCTTATTTTTCAAATGGGGTTTATGAAAGTCCAAATGGGGTATATTTGGGGTATATTCCTTTTTAGAGTGGGGTACATCGTTGGGATACATTATCTCTCCCCCTAAAATCGAAGATATGATTGAGAAACCCGATGAAATTCAACTTCTTTTATAGAAAACAACTCAATTTTTTACTATTTTTATAATTGGACTAGTTGTAGTCTTCGTTTTCTCTCAAAAAACAGTATACTAGTTAATTTATAAGTTTAGCTAGTTTGACTTGAAAACTAAGAGATTCTTCGTCTGTTGTTGCTTCTAAACCATCAGAAATATCAATTTCACAACCCTTGTTCAATTCCATGCGAATATTATCATCAAATCTATTGAAGAGAAAATCTAAAATCAGATTTACTTTTGAGACAAAAAGAAAAATGTATCCTTCAATTTTAATAGAAAATGGTAATGAAACAATGAGAAACGAGAAAAAGAGAAAAATCTAGTATAACTTATTTCGTTGTTCATAGCGAAAATTAGGGGTACAACAAACACAAGGCCTTGGGATCTGGTATAAATAGATTTGGATTTGTTCTCGACTGAGATTTAGGTTTGGATTTGATCTTAATTTACCGAAATTTGATGAGACTTGGTAAGATAAAGTCCGAGAAGGAAGAAAAGAATCTCAACTCTTATAAATTGTATAGATTTGGTATAGATTTGGATTTGGGATTTGGCTTGAATTATTCAGGTTGGAATTCGTGAGAGATTTGGGTTTGGGATTTGAAATTGAGATTTGGTTTCAGTTTAGTGCGGCTACTAAGTGGAACTTATATTAGATTGAAAAAAATCTTAAGTCCAAATCCAAACATAAGACCCCAACCCAAGTCAAGAAATCCGGGCCGGATCTCGCCGGATCCCCCAGGAACGTGGAAGCAGTATTCCGT
>OENT01002332.1:0-24192 GCA_900239685.1 Rotaria macrura | reverse complement strand
TTATAGGTTTCTCACCTTGCTCTTTCATTTTCAATCATAAAATATAGGGGTCAGAATTTTCGAGAGTATGGCCCTGTGTAAAAATGTTCGATTTTCTCGTGGACGCTCTCTTAATGGTGACTGGACAATTTGTTGCAGAGAATTCATCGCAAGAATATTTTGTCGCATTGATCATCACTTGGGATGAAATTAATGTAGAGGCTAACAATAGCACTTATTAATACAAGACAACAATTTAAACTGAAATGAAGAGAATAATTTACTAATTTTAATTTAGCTTTGCAGTCTCTATTCTAATCTCGAAAAATTAACTTTGCATAAGTTTTTCGCTCTATAACTTCAATATAACCTTTAGAACCAAAGATAGGATTTTTCTTCTTGCTTGAAAATTTATTAATTATACTCTTTATTTCACGACAGAATAAATAAATTTTTTCGTATTCATTATGTCTCTCGCCACTGTGAGAATTCATTCTTTTAGTTATTTTTGAAATTAATTGTTTTATCTTCATTTTTCAATGTACTATTGGATTATTCAGAGTTTCGCTATTCAGGATAGCGCAGTTCTCGAAACCCGATAGTTTATTCGGCTACAACTTAATTGTGAAAAATATTTTCGGCCAACGAAGAAAAAACGTTACAATCAAGTAGACACGGCTTATTCAATGAAGACATTATGTTTTACTTAGGTCAATCAAGAAAACATACATGTGACACATCCTATTAATCTAATTAAAGTGCGACGATTTGTCTCGTGATGAATTCGCCTAGCACCGCTATTAATCATAGTGTATAATATGTTTTTTTTCTATATTTCTTGAAATCATATAAAAATATCAGTAAAATTACAGCTATTGAATTTATAAACGCTTTCTCAAGAATTTCTATTTTAAACTTTTATCGAAGAATAATGGAGTGCATAATGTATTACATTTCTTTTCTTTTAACATATTGCACAAAATTTTTATTACAGAAAAAATCATAATGTGTTATCTAATGCGTTGATCCATGTATTATTTGTTTCTTTCTATGACAAATGTACAAGATATATTCTAGTTATATGTTTGGTCGATAGACTTGAACCAATAGTACGCTTGTTCGTAACATATGATCTCATTTGTATATCAGTTTCACATCAAATACCATAGTATCGTAGGGAAATCTCTTTTCTTGTCATAAACTGTCCATGCAGATTCATAGTATACAAAAAAATTTCGATATACTTCTTATTGTATTCCTGTTCTTACAGCTTTTTGTTTTCTACCATTAGAAATAGATTAGGTTTTGTTCTATCTTGTGATGGGCATTAATAGAAAAAGAAAAAAAAACGGCATCAGAACGTAAATCATCATGCTGCAACCTCATGACATTAATAGCGAAGAAACAAAGAAAATATTGTTCTTACAATAGACTTTTTCCGTCCGTCATTTTGTCCTTGCGAGAATGTCCGAACGTTATATTCTTTATTCTTTGACAAGGTCAGACTCGAGATAAGTGCACCTTAAAATATGACGGAATTTGATATATGTGATGTTTTTATCGATCGTATACTTTTTATTTCTTTTTGAATTTAGATATAATTACATAATTCAAATAAAATGCATAATATCAAACAAACAAAACTCGAAATTGTTGATAATATTTTACAAAGACCAAATATTTACAATCAATACTTGCCATATTATGAATCAATAAAACGGCAAAGTTTCGAATCATTTCAAGAAATCTGTGAAAATCTCTCACGTCTTATCCAATCCGAAGAATTGCAACCTGGTTTTCCACTATGGTCATCGAAACTTCAACAATTCATTTCACTTTATGGTTTTTCGTTTACTAAAATCGATCATTTAAAATTAATCAATTTCTACGTATCAATTCTTTCCATTGAAAAGTTAAATTGTGTCAATGCAAAAATATGTTTCGATATGTTAGCTCAACTTACGCGGTGCGCATTAATATCTTTGTTCAGATGATTATTAAATCAAAAATTTAGTTCGTATGATTTTTTTCTTCTAGTAAAACTCGTTTAATTACACGAGATGATCTCATCATTGATTGGAAAATACTTTATACATGGGCTAAACTCGTTCTATTTAATCATGATGAATCCTATGGACTTGTTTCGATGCCCAAGTTTGTATTTCGATGATTTTAATCATAGAAGAAAATCGTTTATGCATTCTTATTTAGACAAATTGTTAATTCATTCCTATTCTGTGTACGTAGTTGCCGTCCTTATTTTTCAGCAATGGCTACACAAGAGATTCTCGATGAATTTCGACCGTGTTTGTGTCCATTCGATACAGTTTGTGGCGATGTCATGGGTTACTGGGATATGTTTTTACCTGTACATTTACCACCAGAACTACATCATCAAGGATTTAAGTAATGAGACAACAACTTAAGATTCTGTCGTTTTTAACTATTGGTGTTTTTTAGGTTATGGTTATCCGAATTTTTAGATATTTGGGATTCGGTTTGTAATAATCCATCATGGGAACAAGTGAGTTGAATTGTAGAAAGAATTTATTGTCAAATTTAACTAATTTACTTATGTTTAGAGTTTAATTAGTTTATTTTCATTTCTTGCTTGGTGTAATATTGGCTCTATTGATTGGGAACCTTCGTTGGCACGTGTAAGATTTATTTTCTTTGAACGAAAAAAAAACAGTCTATCTATTAATCACTCTCATTGATTAGATTTTTACAAGAATATTAAAAAATCTTTCACTTCCCATTGGTAATGTAGAATTATCGAAACCAGTACAAAATTATTCGATATCCGTTGTTGCTACATGGATTGTTGCTATGATGGGAAATCAAAGTTCATGTATTCAATATTTAAGAGATTTATTGACTGCAATAAAAATTTTTTATCATCCATCAAATACAGGAGATTTTCAAGCAGAACTTGTTAGTTTTTTGTCGATGCTTGCACAAGCATTTGTTGATCGGATTTATCTGTAAGTAAATAACGGTCACGATGAATGAAAAGGAATAGTGTCGACTAAGAAAAATTAATCGAGTGATTTTATGATTCATTTTCGATATCAACACTAGAGAATCTTCTGTGAATATAGAATGGCACTATTTATTTAAATTCTTGCTGTAGTACTAGAGCTCGTTGTGCTGTATACAAATACATGATGTTTTCCTATTTAGTGAACGTACAAATAATTCAGTTTGGTATTTTAATCCACCGGAATCACATCGACTTCATGATGAAGATATTGATGATTTTGTTAATTGTCTTAAAGAATGTACATTCATATCTATATTCAACAAAAATCATCTTGATTTGGCTGCTGAAACATGCCAGTATCTTTCTCAACTTCGACCACAACTCATCGTTCCTCCATTAGTTGAACTGTTTGTATTTGTATTTCTCTCTCTCTTGTTCTTTATTCATTATTTGTTATAGACTCTTCTCTTCGATTGATAATATGACTGAACCACATCGATTTACATCGTTGATAACTTGTCTAGCTGCAATGACACGTCAGATAGTTCGACAAACACCAGACTTTCCTCAAGGTCAAACATATGTTCTACCATTATTGATATCAGTTCTACCTGGTATCGATGCAAATGATTTTAAAAAGACTTCAATGACATTTCAATTTCTCAATGCAATATTAATGCTTATTACATGTGTCGATTGTTCATCTGCAGTTCATACACGAACAGATCTTAGCGAAGTAAAACGAAAAAAACTTTTGTGAAAAAAATTTACAACATGAATATCGTTTTATTTCTAGATTGAAAAAGAAGTTTGTTTATCGACAGGAAAATTTGAAGATTTTATTAGTGAACTTCTTAATCGAATATTTCAAATGATTGATACATTATCAACTGATATGTCCGATGTTTCAACTGTAACAATTGATTCAAAAATGGAAGACCATCAAATCGAACTTGAATTAACATCAATCATTTCATGTATTGTTCAACAATGTAGTAAACGAATATTTCACGTAGGTTTTCTTAAAAATTGTCTAAATAGTCAAGTTTAATTTCTTTGTTTCAATGAAATAAAATTCATTCTAGATGGTTCGAGGAAAAATAACTAATTTCCTAGCAACTTATTCTTATTCACCGAAAATAAGTAAACTTCTTACCGGTCTAATTCAAGCTATATTAAAAATTAATCCAGTTGAAACATTAAAATATCTTTTATCACAAACATATGAACGTATTGATAAAATTCTTCAACAATCAGATATGACAATATTAAATGATGATAAAGGTGATCCTGAATTAACATGGTGTTTAACACTTTTCTCAGAACTTGTTTGTGCTCGTGGTGATACATTGATTATGTATAAATCAATGATTTTATCAATTTTTCATCGATGTATTCATATTATTCATAAATATTCATATGAAGCTATGGCGAAAGCTGCTAAAAATTTACTTAAATCATTATCATATGTTTATCCAATTGATTATCGATTGACAACAGAAAATATTGAAGAACCATTTACTGACTTTTTACCTATTCGAGTATGAACGTTTAGATTTTGTTAAATATCAACGAATCTTGTTACATTTCGTAGGCATGGGGTCAACATATTCAATATGATAAAATTAATGCTCAATTTCATATTCCTAATGAAGATGAAGTTGATTTCGCTTGTGAATTCGTTGATACATTTATGTATCTCGAATTGAATATGTTAAATGAAAAGTGTATGAAAATGTCGAATGATGAACGATTACGATCATTGACACTTATTCATCATATAGCTATCGGTTGTTTACGTATGGCTCCACGGATTGAATGTGAAGAAGTTAAAAATCTGTGAGTAAACATCGATTTGTATTTCAAATGAACTATAGACAATTTATTGATTTCTTAGTGTACTATCCGTCGCTCCTTATGATTCAAAAGTTCAAGTTCAATACTGTTTATATGCTAAACAACCAAGTAATTAAAATAAGAATATATATGTAGATTCAGTCTTCCGGAACATGTTGTAGAATACATTTAGTTCAATGACAGCTTAACTCACTGACTGTGTCAAACGTCTCGTTCAGACTACAAGCTAAGAAATGATATGCTTATTTGAGGATCCTCCCTCAGGGGTCCTTCTTTTTTTTTCTTTTTCATGTACACGAAGACCGTATACATTCTGCACAACAGACATAAGGTACTTCGCAAAAATTTTATCCCTACGTCAGAAAGCATACATGCTGAAACGATCTCTGCTCTACAACGTAAATATATTATTCATTCTTTATTTGAAAATCCATGAATTTACAATATGTGCAAAATTACAAGCTTACGAATTTCATCATCTTTTTGTATCGTTCTTTCATTCATTTTTTCCCCAAGTTAATTCCTTTGATCGATTTTATCGTTAAGTTGTGTTTTGAAGAATTTTGCATCTTCGTCCAACCTCCATTGACACGGCTTAATTCAATATTGTATACAGTGCATATATGAACGTACTCTTTTCTTTACCTTGACGTAACTAAACGGAGCATGGTTCGCCGATCAAGTGAGCCTTTTATAGCCACTTTGATGAAAAAGTAGTATCTTTCGGCATCTAGCATCGTTTTTTTGTTTTATGAAACATGCACTTTCATCTATAGTTTATGAAGAACGCAATTGATTTAGATATGTATGTAGTGAAAAACACTTCTGTTCATTTATTGGCAGATAAAGTCACCGTATTTTAAAAGTATATTAGTCTGATTGTTTGGGAAAAAATAATTTACGAACAGTATTGTCCTATTTCTGTTTGATTATTCATTTTATCTTTTCTCGGTACTGCTGTTGATGTCAGTTCTCTCTTATTTCATGATCAATATTATCTGTTTCATGTCTCATTGTTTTCTCTGTAATATCAGTATGCGTTCTACTATAGTGAGAGAGAGAGAACTTGCGGCTCGCAGAGGTCAAATTAAATAACAAACTTCTGATATCGGCACTACTTCCATCAGACTTGCTGAAAAACGATCTTTTCTCATTTGGAAAGACAATGCTAACAATATATACTACTGATATTGCGATGATACCAAAAATCGTCACTCAGAATTACTAGAGGCCAAGTCATTGTATACTTGAATTAGTTTGAGGACGTTTTGCCTATTATTATTTGACTCATCGTCTACTTTTATTAAAGTCAAAGCAACAATCTAAAACTCAATTATAGACGCGCAGATTCGGCTCGATCTTCAACTGATTTGTCTTTATTTTTATTGTTGGACAGTTAATTTCGAAATAATCATTCGTTTTTTGTCAAATGCCTTCTCAAAATCCTTCTTTTTCGTATCCCCCCATCCACGGCGGGCCCTGTATTGTTTTCGTTTGAGAATGAGTGACACCGAAAAAAGTTCCACCCTTCAATTTTGGATTCCAATCATAGAAATATACGAAAATTTTTCTGCATAAACTTATTCTTCAGATCTTTCAAGCATCCTTGCATTTCTCTCGAGCGTATATAGACATGAAAGTTTATATACACGGATTAAGTTAATTTCTTGGTATACCTAAAGATAAAACACGTAAAGAAAATTTTTAGTACGATGAACTTAGCTAAAATCCTTCTATGATGTAACGATGTTTGAATATTGAATACTGAGATTTGTTTTGTATATTGAAAAGTACTTGCGGATTACATATTTGTTCTTCTTTCTTTTTAGAATTTAGAGAGAATCTTCGAATGCGTCTTCTTATCGATATTGGCAAGTTAATTGGTAAGATTTTCATTATTACAATAGGAGAAATCATATTGATTGGTTTTTTTTTGTATATTTAGATCATCTTATTGCGTATCATTCTGATGACGCATCGTCAATTAAAATAGCACTCAAAGTAATAACGATAGAAAATGTGTTTCTCTTCTCTATTCATATTTTTCAAAGATCTATTCTCTTTCATCGATGTACTATGGTATATTCGAACAAAATATCAATGTATCATGTAACGATTTAAATATTATGAAATATTTATATAAAAATAAATTGTGCGGTACACAACAATATCCTCGATTCATTATTATACAACATATAGCAATACAAGTTGAAGTAAATAATATTGCCAGTAAAAAGAACAAATTTTTGTCTATTTTGAATAGTTATTTTCATTGAGTAATTTTCGAGCATTGACAGAAATCGATCAACAAGTGATATTTAAACTATTTGAATTATCCATTCATCGATACAGTGAAGTAAGTCGCAATCTTTGATCAATTTCATCTTTTCTATAAAAAAAAACACACGTGAACAGAAAGGTTGAAGTATAAATGAAATCAGAGAACTTCTTTGACAGTTCCGAAGTAATGTCGAGTCAAATAATTTATTTTTATTTTGTTTTTTTTTTCCTTCTATCTAAGGTTCGACGTCAAGCACAAATATATTTGTTTACAATGCTCTCTTGTTTTTTCTTTTCGTATCAAATCATTCTCGATCGTATTAATGAATTACTTAATAAATCGGAAGATGTTGATCATGATGAAATAAAAGGATGTTTATATATTCTTCTTGGAAATGATTCAATATTCTTACCGACTAAGCAATCATGGATGGTACTCGAAAAACTCTGGCCATCGATTGCGTGTACAAAACATGCAAGAAAACTTAGTACACAAAATTTAATTAATTGTATTATGGAAAAAATGTACAAAACCTTTAATACTCTAGCAATTATTGAAAATACAAATGATATTTCAAAACAAGCAGCTATTAATCTATGGCGTAAATTAGAAAAACATGAATTAGAATTATCTAGTCATATACACGAACAAAGAATTGAAACACATATTCGGTCGTATAATAATCTAATAGATAAATTAATTTCATCATTATATCATGATGTCTTGTAAGATTATGTTTTTTTCTTCTCATTGGGAACAATTTACATTGTATATAATGTCGATGTTTAGAACTTGTCGACAACAGATCATAGTAATGACATTTATTTTGTTTCTTCTTCAAAAACAAGTTCAAATTCCCGTATCATGCATTCGAATCATGGTTGACTTTCTTACTCATGAAAATATTGATATGAGAAAGGTTTGTATGAAACTAGTTAATACAAATTCTCATGTCTAATAAGAATGTTAAATACAAAAAGATATGCTCTTTTTTTCCTGCAATTTATTAGTATGAAGAAAAAATCTCGCTTCATCGTAATTCTTGGAAACTAACTAGACTTCCTTGATTTTCGAGAAATCAGAACCAATAGAATTGTTGATGACTATTGCAAGCTCGTCATAACAATCCATAGCATTTTCTAGCGTATGAAGAAAACATTAGTCATATTGTGGATTTCATTCCAATCTAAAATGACTTCAGTTTTGTAGTTAGGCTTCTGAGACTTAATCTTAAAAAGTTCCATCAATACCCATTCTTCTTGTCATTTGAAATAAATATTGGTTCGTTATTTGACTGATAGAAAAAATTTTCTATTTTATTCAGTTAGCCGAACAATGCGTATCAGCATTATGTCGTATTCAAAAACCGCCGATAATTTATCTTGAAAAATCTCTTCATGATCTTTTATATCATACAAATCGAACATGTCCCGGTGAAGAATGTTGTTGTCCCGGTGATCGTGATGATAATCTATGGATTACATTGAATGACTATCAACCACCTAAAACGCAACTTGAATGGGAACAAGCATGTTTTCTAGATAAATGTTTTCATGGTTATTATAAATGGCCAAAAATAATTAAATATCCAATGAATAAGCGTGAACGTTATAGAAAAGAAACTATGCCCGAACATGTTGCCATTCTCTATGAACGATTTATGGATAAAAATTTTATTACAAAACTTATACATTATATGATTATTGATGAAGAAGATAATGAGACGAATTTTAATATATATCGATTTCGAATGTTTAAAGTAGAGAATCAAATTTTACTTTTTTATTTTAAATTTCTAAAGAGTAAAATTCAAGATTTCATATTATGTATATATATATATAGGGTCTTTTTCGAAATTTCGGTTTGGATTTAATCGATCATTTTATGGATCAATTACATATATTGATACATGAAAAACACAAAGAAAAACAAGATAATTGTCATCGAGTTGCAGCTGAAATCGTTGCTGGAATGATTCGAGGTTCGAAATATTGGACATTAGAAATGGTTTGTATTGAAAATAAAAGATCAATCTATTCATAAGATAAAAAATAATGTCAATTCGATTTATTTATTCTAGCTCGAAACATTATGGCAAAGTTTGATACCATTTCTAAACGAAGTCTGTGCCAATCTTAGTCCTGAAACTTTATCATATTGGGGTGCATGCTTTAAATTTGGCATGGTATGTTGATATGAAATGAGTCTTGTATTTTGATTTCAATCAATAAATTTCATTATCATTTAGGAAGATTTAGATCCTCGTCGAATGCATCGTCTTATTGAATTTATTCGTACATTAATAAATGATCAAACAACAGTGAATACATTTCTTGAAACATCACGTTGGTTTCTTGTTTTAAAATTATCAAATTTCGAATGGCGTGTACCAGCTATATGGTGTGCTATTAATGAACATGCCAAAGAAATGCTTGATCATCCATATAAAGCTGTTCGAGAACATATTGCTAAGTACAAGAAAAGAAATCTTCGATTATCATGCACGAAGATAAATTTTGGTTTTTAATAGTGTTCTCTCAGTATCTCTCAGTTTCGATATTAAACTACCGAATGGTCAATCAACACGTCATCCTGATGCAAATCGTTTTATTGATACTATTCGTGAACGATTACATCAAGCGATAGAAATTTATACAAAGAAACCATTAGGTAAAATTCTACTAGAACTAATCTTGTATCGATCTACAACAGAATATCCTTCCTTTGAACACGTGTAGGCTTCGGAAAAAAAAATCGATTTTTTCACTTTTTCTCAAAATCAAGTTTTTACGAGAAAAAACTAGTGTTTCGGCCCCGTTTATCCGAAATAGTAAGAGGGATTGAGTTGAAAGTTGTTTTTTTTTCTTATACTAGTCATTTTTTCCGCGGCGAGTATTCGTAGTTTTCACAAAATCCTATAAGGAAACCCAAAAACATATCCACCCTAAATAGTTTTGATCGAGCATAGGGTCTCCAACAAACGGGAGCGAAAAGATGAGTCATTTTTACCTATTACGCAACCCCAAATCTTATAAAAGACAGCATTTGTGAACGTTGAATCTAGCACAACTTTTAATATACTTTACGAGATCTCTTTGTCAAGAAAGGTTGAAAACTTTCTGATGAGCCATACTCTAAAAATCCGAGGAATGAAGGACGTACTCCTTGAAGAGATTTCGATACACAGAGAGAGAAGAATGATAGTAGTTTTTTTTTGAGTTGAGAAAACTAAATGGATACTACGTGATTTCGAACTTAAGACATGAATTGTTTTCATGGAATTCAATCTTATCCCAAAATGACTCTTACCGAAAGAGTTATTCTTGTAATAGAGCGTCAAACGAAAAAGTCCGCTTAATCATAACACTGTCCTATGAAATATGTCTCTGAATAGAATTCGTTCAATCTATTAAAAATATTCTGAAACCCAATTGATTTGATTTGATTCTTTCTCTGTAGCGAATATGTCTGGTGATAAAATTGAAATTGACCAAGAAGCTCGTAAAGCTTTGAATTTTATTGAAACAGGTAATAAATCAAAAAGTAAAAGAACGTCAATTTCTTTCACGACATTATTTCATTTAGTGATTCAATTTCATACTCGTATATTCATGTGGTGTTTACAACCAATGAAAAGTGCTATTGTTCGAATATTTCCATATGTATCATATAATCATACGAAGAATATGTTGATTTTAAAAACATACAGTTCTTTGTTTTAGCTTTGTGAATTAGAAAGTATTGTTCCAAGTGAAAATTTAACTATCAGTCGAATGTGTGTGGCTATGACTTATTTACATACACCTTTTCTCGAATCATTAATTGAACAATTAGAACAAGTAAATGGAGAAAATGTTAAAGATAGGAAAAAACATGTATTCATTTATTTGTTTTTCAATAGGTTTGTTCAAGTTCTAAATGGCATGCACGTCGCGTAGCTATGGAATTTGTACAACATATGGTTTTCTGTAATCTGTTCAATGCACGATTATATAAAAAACAATTACGTGAACTTGTTTTTAAATGTTTATTCGATGAACAATTCGAAGTTCGTTCAGTTGCATCTGTTACATTATCGGGTTTTTATCAATGTGGCTACATTCAAGTCAATGAAGATGATTTTGTATATTTTCTTGAATTCAATTCATAGAAATAGAAGTTCGCTGATCTTTTTATTTTTAGAATTATTTCAGTCAAATGAGTAAATCGAATTACTTTATGAAGAAAAGTGGAAAAAAAATTGTCACAACAGAAAAAATAATTAAACGACATGGAGGTTAAATTTCACTAATTGAATAATTATTTATTTTTCCAATCTATATTCTTAGGTGTTCTTGGTCTTTGTGCTATCGTTCTTTCAAGTCCATATGATATACCAAATTATGTACCGGATGCATTGATGCTTCTATGCGAACACTCACATGATCCTGATCTAATTCAAGTTAGTTGACTATTCAATAATGTTCATTGTTTCAGTATTCTTCTTTAAATTAGAAATCTGTTAAAAAAACATTGTCAGAATTTCGTCGTACTCATCATGATTCATGGCATGAACATCGAGAGAAGTTTACCGACGATCAACTTGTCATCTTAGCTGATGTGTTAATATCACCTAATTACTATGCATAAATGATTTGTAATATTTTTTTCTAAAATTTAACCTTTGAACATGAATGATATATTTATACAAGCATAACATAAAGAAATAGTTCTTATGAACATTTTTCTATTCAAATAGCTACTTTTACCACTCGGATTGAATTCTCTTTCTATTTCTTTAGAGAACATGAAAAACAAAATTTTACTGACGATATCATTATCATTGCACTCTACTTACAGATTAGATAAAAATATTTTTTTCTCAAGACAAACATGTTGTTCTATACAGTGTTGTGAAAAATTATAGAACCATTATATTTTTCAATAAAACGGCATAATTAGCAAATAGGGATTTGGATAGCCCTTAAAATTCTCTTGGCAATATGTTTTTTGAAATTTCGTTACATACTGTGTTTGATAGAGAATTTCAAGCTAATTATTCCGTTTTATTGAAAAATATAGTGATTCTATAATATTTCGCAATACTGTTTTTATTAATTCACTTGTTTATACTAGTATTTGTTTTGTGACATGAGTATCTACTCTCGAGAGAAATATACGAATATTTGAAAACATTTGTCCCATTGAACGATGTACTGGTGCAATGACAGCATCGCATACTGTTTGCACGTACAAACCAGATTCAGCAATACAAGATTGACACAATCGTCGTATTGGTACAGCAATCCATATCATTGAAAATGAATAAGCACCGAATATAAGGCCCCAACATAAAATCAACGGTAAACCAACTAGCACAGTTAAAAGACGATAAATAAAAATTTTACTATACCGATAAACTTGTTCGGATAGTTTATGAAGTATTTCAAAATTATAAGCGCTCTCATCAGGTTCAGCAATAACATTGAAAAAATCAAGCTACAATGAATAGAAATTAAATATATGACTAAGAGAAAATATCAGTTCAATTTGATTTTCTTCTGTACCTGAAGATGTGTATTGATTTTCTTCGGATCTCGATTTTCTGGATCCGATGAAGTTGATGGAGGGATCATATTTTCGAGTAAATATGTTGTAGTCATGATTGATATCACTAACTTCTAAGGTTAGTTTCGGTGTTATTTGTCTTTAAATAGGTAAGTATGACGATGTTAATTCATAGATTGTTCTTCTTATCATTGTTGAAAAAAAAAGATGCTAGTCTCATATGATGAATATGAGTAACGTTATCGAACATGCATTGCATCACAACAAACAACGATTGTTAAATAACATTTAATTCAACTAACTAAGAGCAGTAATTAACTATATAACTTTGAAGTTTTTCTTTATTACAGAAATATTCAAAATTTTATCTAATACGAAAGAAGGGACAAGATCATATTCTTGGATTGAATGTTCATCAGTATTTCGAGATGTAATCTCGAAGAGATTTCCTTAGTAAAAGGAGTATGTTCGTTGTGATTGAGTTAAATTAAACATTCGAAATTAGAGACCTGCGGGGGCCCCCGAACTCCGATTCCGATTCCGACGGAGTCGAAGCTAGTGGAATCAAATTTTTCGGAATCGGAGTCGGAGTCAATTTTATTGTCGGGGTTGATCGGAGTCCGATTAACCCCGAAAAATTATAATTGTGTGATAAATTTTCGCTATTTCACACAACAATATCCTCATTTTTCATGTTAAGAAGAAAAAAGATAAAATGCAACGCTTGGTAATATAGTGAGATTCCGCTTCAGGACAAAAAAGAACAAATGAATCATTTTGACAGTATAAGATTCGAATGATCGACCAAGAAAAATAATGCTATTTTTGAAGACATACACTCTGCAAATCATTGACGAGAATTACATGGAAATATTGCTGCATTTGAGTAGAATTGAAGTGCTTCTCTTTTTTACGATTTTCCCAGTTTCATTATTTTCATCTATCACCTTTTGAAATACGTTTTTTCTCAAACATCTATCAGTCATTTTTTATTTTTCAGAGTACCATAAATGCAAAACTCAAAATTACTCCTTTGATTTTTCTTTGATTTTCATTCACGCATTTGTTTATCTAGTTTGATATATTCAAAAGTTAGCAATAAAATACATCAGAGGTCATCCATTTTCAATACTAATTTCTTGGAGTTTTCAGGAGTTTTTCGGAGTTGGAAAAAAATATTTTTCGGAATTGGAGTCGTCACTGAAAAATTTTTCGGAGTAGGAGTCGGGTGTGAAAATAAAAACATTGGCTCCGCAGGTCTCTATTCAAAATACAGAATTTGAACGAGACAAAATAACCTTCAATCTTGTTGAAGGAAAAAGTTTCCATACTGTTCGATAATTGATAGAGCGTTGATACTTTCATTTGAAGGAACCAGATGCTATTGAGGATGACAGATTAAAACGCTCTTCCACTTATTATGATCTATGTGCAATGACAATAACTTACTATCTCTATAATGCTAATTAATTGTATGAAATATGTTTTGGCTTGTAACAATTTTCTTTTCTCAATAGTCAAATGCAGACATCCAATGGAATAACCAATTGTATGCTATACAAATGAATACAAAAAACACGTTCTTGTGTTCTGTAAGATAGAATAGATCCAAAGTTAGTACTTCCTGTTTGTACGTATTCCTTACTGATATTACACAAGATCAATCTATTTTCACGATATCAGAAAGTTCCAACATACTGATAAACGGTGGTCCGAGGGCAGCGGATTATCAATTGGAAAACCAATAAAACTAAATACAACTCCGTTGCCATCACAAGACCATCAACTTTTTTTTCTTTGTTTTACTAGCTATGCAAAAATCTTACGTTATTCAGGCAAAAAAAAATTCAATCATAATTTGTGAGACTTGTTCTATGTGTTCTTTAATTTACATTTTATATTGTTTTTTTAGTATCAAGTTTCAAAAAAAGGTAAACCTGAAAAACGTCGAAAAAGAAAAACGTCGAAAGGAAAAATGTCGAAAATAGAGGCGCCACATAACATGTGCGGGTGTGGGAAGTGGCGCTTCTACTTTCGACATTTTTCAGGTGAATCCAAAAAAATCTATGAAATGCTATTTTAGTTACATTACACGACATGAAAATTTCTATACAGAGCTTACAAGAATAGAAACTATGAAGTTTGTTACTCACAGTAGATGTATATGTATAACAACAAATAAAAGACGTCCTGTTGTTCCGAAGGATGGACTCGATCCAAAGTTGATACTCGGTGTTTGTACATATTCTGCCTTGTTATTGCACAAGATCAGTGCATATTCAAGATAATAATAGCTTTCTATACATTTATAGAAGGTGGTCCGAAGGTAACGGTTTATCACAAATCCAATTCTAGTAGGGCGAAACTACACTCCGTCACCAACTCATGACCATCAATTTTTTTAATTATGTTTTTTTTTCGTTTGTAAATCTTATGCATACTTGAATATCAAATCGGTCAATAAATAAAAATCGAAGTAAACTGATCTATTGAATAGATTCATGTCTTTTACCTTCAAATGACGTGCTGAAGAAAAATAAAACGTTGTATCACATTTCAATGTCTACATGAAATATGCTGACTAAAGGTAGCTTTTGACGATCAATATTATTGCTTTCATTTTTCTTTTGTTTTTTTTTCTCATCATGAATCTACCGCTATTATGGCAGATTTTAAATATAGTTTTGATTTATCAATCGCATATTTCATTAACTCTAACCAGTTCTTCGTATGGAACTAATTTTACTCATTGGTCAGAAGATGATTGGCTCGAAACACAGTTTGTAACTGATAAAAAATTTATGTTTAATCGACTAAGTTATGAAAATATTATTCTTCGTTCTCGAATGAATGAATGGTCGTTAGAAGTATCGTTTGGTAATAAAAGTCATCTAAATAAAGTATGGACTGAAGTACATTTATTTCTTGATCGCCATAGTACTCGTCTAAACAATTCAATATCTGGTCATGTTCGACATATATGTCGTCCACCAATTATTTCACCATTAACAAACGATTCAAGTATGCATATACCTGAATTAGTTGAAATCGATAAGCGTATTGCAAAATATTTTATTTATGATGGTTTTTTTCGTACAATCAATTACATCCATTGTACATTTGATGAACGACGTCGAAATACATCAATGCATATACAATTCGATATTTATTTGGTAACGAATCGTGAATTTCGAAGTTTAATCTATATTGAAATGTCGAATATAACACGAAATATGTTTCTCGATCATAAAGCAAGAGTTTACATACATAATCATGAACAAAATTTTAAATATAATTTTAATATATCAAATATTGACTATCCATTGAATTCTGATTCATCACTTGTTTACATGCTGAAATTATACAAACAAAGTCGACATGTTACGAGTAATTCCATGCTAGCATCTTCTCATATCATAATGCTTCTATTCAATTGTTTGGTTCTTTATTTTATATTTATCTAATTCATGAAAATGCAAATAAAACAAACCGATGAATTTTATTTCGATATCTAAAAAATGACTTTCTTCCTAACAGCTATAGTCTTATTGAAGCTCCTTATCCTTATGTCGATGATGAGGTAAAAGAGATGGTGGGTGTGGGATGTATGCGTTTGACTGTAAGAATTATTTTGAAAACACACGTTTAAATAATTCTACAATTTTCGGTCATACGACTATCAAACAGCGCTGGAACCGGTTCGGTCAACCGATTCCGATCTTGTCGGACGAGTTTGCAAAATCAATAAGCCAAGACAATAACTAAAATCCATCAGTTGAAAATTTTGAAAAATCTGCTTTATTAACCTTATTTTTGGCCAAAGAAACTAAGACGTCACATGTTTTTCTGTCAGAATGCGAAAAAAAAGTGTTCAATACATGTTATGTCAATCATTTTTCTGAGATTCTCTTTAGAACGATTCAGTATGATGAGTGTCTGTTACATGTTCTCCAGAACCGTTTCTTATTTTGAGTCATTTTTTCTAAAAATTCAACATTTTTCCTCCGTTTTCCCCCGAATTTCAGCAGTATGGCATGCGATTTCAATCGATCAGTTCACCAACCAGAGTGGCTGTATCTTTCAACCTGTCTGATCTATTCACCATTTCCTAATCGATTTTCAGCCCTGAGCTGAAGGCTTTAATTATATTTCATCAACTATTGAAATTTTCTACAATATTTTTTCAAAGTAGTGTTCCATAATTGAATTTTCTCTTAGTAGGTCGATGAAAAAAAAAACGTAGAATTTTCAAATGTCTGCATTCACAATGTGAGGAACTAAATAGTATTGCTTGAATTGCTCTATCTAACTATCAGTTAATTGATCTAATAGCAAGAACAGAGTTTATCCATCTTTACCATATATTGACTGTATGGAACAATTTTCAATTGCGATGAGTTTCAACGTTTTCTGTCATTTTTGCTAGAATTTCATCGGTTTAAGACCGATTAATGATCGAACGCACCGGACTGCTTTAAAAATTTCTTACTGGTTCCAGCTCTCCTATCAGGAACGGTTCATATGCCATGCCATAACTTGATATCAATAATCAATTTTTCGATTGTATAATAAATTGTTTCCATAAGGCATATCCACAGTGAAAAAGGATCCTCTAGATGATGACTACCAAAAGATCCCGTAAGCTCATATAGTAACCAACTTGGACACTTGAGAATGCTTATAGGAAAAACAAGAGCGGCTCTTGAATTTCTCAGAACATAAAAAAAAAATAGTAAGAAAAATATAGTTTAAGATGTCAAATATGTTTCTTTTGAAGAAGTTCCGTGGAATTCGTTGACTTTAACGAGAGAACAACCTCATCTGTACTACCAGAGCTCCGCGGGACGGGATGACTTTTTTGTCGTCCAACGGAGCTCTTTGTACTACAGTCAGCTATTCTGATGAATAACAATTTTGCAATGTATTTCGATGTGAAGAAATTTGAATAGTGAAACAGTAAAGCTTAGATCATTTGAGATTTTTTATTTATTTCTCTTCTTATTTTTGTTGAGTGACGTTTCGTCAACGATGTTGACTTCATCAGACTATTTATTTGTAAAATAACATGTCGGATAGAATACGTGCATTTTTAACATATACTATTCTATTGATAGTGGAACGAACCAGACGGTGATACTGAACGAAATTATTTCTCTTTCGAATTTCTTTTCGTTCGTTCCACTATCAATAGAATAGTATATGTTAAAAATGCACGTATTCTATCCGACATGTCATGTTACAAATAAATAGTCTGATAAAGTCAACATCGTTGACGAAACGTCACTGAACAAAAATAAGAAGAGAAATAAATAAAAAATCTCAAATTGATAATGACCTTTCGTACAAGTCAATATTTTAAAACATTGATCCTGATGTGATGCACTGTGAATGAGGAGAAAAACAAAAAAGAATTAAAGATCTATGACGAATAATAGATTTAAGCAAGGATAGAATCAAAGAAACAAGCTATGTAAATTACAATGCAAAAGTATGGACTGCATGAGAGAATCATTACAAAGAGGAGTGAAACAATTCAAGTGGAAACCATCGAATGTCAGACAGTATCAAGAATTAAAAATATCCAACAAAAGATGTTCTCTTATCGTTTCCCAGAGAGTTATACTTACGTGTTAGATTGCCAACGAACGATCATCATAAATTTATATTAGGTTCAACTTTAGTTTGATCCATATTATAAATCTAAGCTCCACTGTAAACACTGTCTTTTACGACTTAACTGCTGACCAATGTTCAACCGTTGATTTCCGAAAGAAACAAGACAAAAGCATATCTTGCTCGTTCTTTGATTAAGAATGGCTGTCGTTCAATAGAAAATAATTTTAGAAATTACTTTACCTTTATTAATGTTTGAAAATGTTCGCGATGATATTTTCTCATTAAGATCATGGCCGACCTAATGACATTTTTATTACTGAAATCGATTGAAGTATGATATGAAAGGGATTGGTGGAAAACGTAGAAAAGGAAAATGTAGAAATGATCATCTTTAATACATATCATTTCATTAGCAACAGTTGTAAATATTTATACACTACATTTTTTTCCACTACAGAACCAATACTTTTTATTTGCTGTTGTTTTGTTGCACTTGAATAGGTAATTCTCGTATATTGATAATGGTTGAGGATTGTTGGATGTAGAAAACGATACGTCAAAATGCTGAATTTTATATGAACTATTTTCAGTATCTAAGTTTGTCGCCATTCTAGCAATATATCAATTGAATATTTGAAAATTATCTTTATTCGATCAGAAATATAAGATGTGGAGCGAAAGAGTGACCAAATGTAGTGGTGAATCTACGGGGTGAGATCACCTCGTCGTACTTCTTTCGATAATTTAAAAAAAATTCTCCCAGCACAAACGAACGAACAGGAAGCTCATACCACCTGGCATATATCTCAAATGAGTTTTTGGCTATGATCGCATCCACTTCAGGAAATCGTACCCCTCTTCCAAAATCCAAGTTCAGCCTGTACACCAATCAGAATAAGAAATAGAATTTCTCTAGTAACATCATTCGAATGTATTCGACATTTTCCTTTTCTGCATTTTTCTTTTTCTCCGGTTTCGTTTTCTACGTTTTCCACCAAGATTATATGAAACATATCATGTTGTTTATTTAACTATCCGGCAAGCCTCACTCATGTGTCACGAAAATGGAATCACATAAAATAAAAATCAATGGTATTTTTTAGTGTTTACAAAATAAAATCTAGAACATCTATCATTTTTAGCTAGTATATGAATTGGTGTTGTTTCTCAAGTATCCGAATGTCATTTCTCTTGAGCACATGCATGTTTGAATTGAATCGGATAGATGAGATTCTCGCATCGATGAGTTGTCTAAATTAGACATGGTTATAATTAGTAGTTTTTTCAAGTTTGAGCTACTCAGATGTTTCTATGTCATATCACAGTTTGATGTAAATCTGATATAATAGGTGAATAAAGATCAATCGACACGAAGAAATATGAATCCAGCCTTTGAAAAAGAATTGAGACAGAATAGTACGATCTTTGATACAGTTAGTTCTGGGTGAAAATAGAACACATTTTCAACCAAAATGATCAGTATAATAACCTCTTCAAAATGGAATATGTGAATACACTGTGGGATAAATTTCTATTTTTTGCGGTTGACGACTGATAGAAGTGTGTTAGAAAAGGTAAAACTACGTGTTCAAGTAGATAATGCTAGATCTTGATTGTGTTAATAAGCTGCTATCACTTGAATTGAAACTCGGAAGTATCCTATACCATCACGAAAAACATCAGATCATTTGTTCATCGCTCTGTAGATGTATACAATTTTCTTTTTATAGCTGATTGTTGAGACACCCTGCACACTAATATATTGTCCCGATTTGATAAACTTCGCTAAAAATGGAAACGCTTAGAAAAAGCTACATAAAATCGAAAGATATCCTTAAAGATTTGTCATTTATTCATCAAAAATAACATTCTAAGTATAGGCGAGTCGACTCGGTGACTTCAAAAGTCAACTCGTGCTCGCCGAGGTGAAACGAGATGACTAAACTCGGTGAGTTTCGGATCCGTCTGAAAAAGAGGGATCGTTTTACTCTCTTGCTGAAAAATTGAGTTTGTGAGAAAAAAGCAAAGACTTCGTTTTCTTTTTTTTTGTATGTTTATACGCTTTCTTGGCAGTTTTTGACTGACTGCGTGTTCTGGAACGACATCTGTCATCCCAAAACATAAAGCTTCTTAATCTATTTGTCCCGTTGTTGTTTTTCGTCGTTGGTTTAATTAATCAGCTGTATTATATATTTTATCGTTTCATAGAGTAGTCGTCAATTACCGTATTTCTCTTTGCAGTTCTCCATTTTTTCATGCTTGGATATTTATTCTTTTTGAAATAAATACGACGATAAAAATTTTAATGTTTAGCAGAAACGTATCAGTGCTATGAATCTTGATAACATTAGCACATCTTTACCGCCTCTTTTGACTCATCCCAACTTTGAAATTGCACCTGATGAACCTTCATACAATCCTTATATTCACTTGTCACCGACTCAACCTGAATTTGTTGTACTATTGGATGGTTACCGGCATGTACCCAAAGCTCCTAAACTCAATCGGCCAGTGGCATCGAATGGCGAAAGTCAAATAGCCTACACAGGTCCATTTAGGCTACTAAGTGATGAAGGTTATCAGATTTTAAGTAAAATTCTTCAACGAGAGCTTGTATATCAGCAAAGTAGCGATCGTTGACCGGCCTTTATTCGTAATGCTGGCTATCGTAGCAAATGGCTTCAAGATTTTAATCGATGTCCACGTGTACTCAACCATTTATCCCGCATAACGGGAGACGTTAACCTCCTATCAACTGCATTCCAAAACAGCTATAGCCATATCAATATCGGATATGCAACTGAGAGGAATGTCGATACATGGCATTGTGACAGTGTTCCTTACGTTGTAATTTTACTTGCATGTGATATGAGTCAAACGGTTGGCGGTGAACTGCAGCTCATTGAACGTGAGCCTAAAGAAGCATTTCATCTTATTGAAGAATACAAGGGCAAACTGCCAAAAGATCTCATTCGACCAATCGACTATCTCGGTTCTAATTCATGTGTGTTCATGCAAGGTAAATTTTGACAAAGAGAAAGCGTATTCACTAAAAAAAATGGATCTATTTTATTATCTAATTTTAGGAAGTCGATTAGCACATAGAGTAACAAACATCCAGTCGTGTACAGAACCTCGCATTACTGTTGTCAACTCATACATGTCAACAAATCCTTTTACAACTGAATGCACACGTTACGATACTTTTCGGAAAGAAGTTACAGCTGATTTAGAGTATGCAATGCATAAGACATGGCGTGCGAATGCCCAAATGCTTGATCTTGCCACAGGTGGTCATCCTTGGCCAACGCATAACCAAATCATTGACCGACTCACGATAGCCATCAATGAGTTGAGCTTCTGTCGTGAGGTTCTATTAGGCACAACATCGGATCACATTGGTTACTATGACGAAAAGAAGCAAGAAATAGGCAACTATGAAACTTCTCTTTCTCTAAAAGATAAAACAATTAATTGATTTTTCACATGTTTTATTTATGTAAACAAAGTTAAAATTATCCAAGCCTAGTCAATTATACATACTGACTTCATCACAATAGGACTCTAGTCATTTTATTCTTTGACATAGGAATAAAAATAATACATTTCTTACAATTATGTTTTCAAAGAAAAACCACTTTGAACATTATTTTAAATCAGATAGCGACTCGTACACCGCTACTTAATGAGTATATAACAGGGCAGAAAATCTTCCTCTTTGCTACATAAGTTTAGATTATGAATATTATTTGTGACATCTAGATCATTAGAGCAATTATAAGATCAGACCTATCTTATATCTAATCCCCTTAGTTGGGATGAAATCACGATAACGGTTGCTTGATTCACCTTCATCAGAGCCCTTGACGAGTGAATGAAACTATTATCGATGTTTTTAAATGAAACTCCGTTTTGACCATAAGAAATATATGAATATCTGTCATCACAATTGCCGTCATTTTGTGGTGTCCAATCACTTATACCATCTTCGACTAAATCAGAAAGAAAATATTACTTGGTTGTTTGAAATTTGAATTTTATTCTGTTTAGCAGGTTCTATGGAAAATAGATATTACCTCATTGTCACAGTAACAACAGTCTCTAACATTATCAGCCGACCACTCTTTAACATCATGATAATAGCAACATTATATATTATTCAAGAACAGTAATGTTCCTTTTTTGTCATGAGTTGAATGTAGAAACTGATTATATTATTAACAAAAGTATTCAGAAAAAACTCAAGTCACTGATGCAAAGAAAATATTTCAAGAAGTATTTTGTCTTATTTCGTAGCATGATCCAATGAAATCATAAGTACTGGTAGATTGAGTTAAACCCAAAGAAGATACTCACACGTAACATTTGAATGCAGATTAACATTCATCTGTTATTGATATCTCAATAAAATTAATTAATTGTAAAAGTTTCAGATTTCATGAATGTTGTTCATACTGCTGCAGATTCTACAAAATAATTTTTTCAAGAGTAAGTTTTTATTTTATCTGATAGAATGATTCCGGATTGATCTCAATTCAAGAATTTTATTCAAATAACAAGAAAATCGATTTAGAAATATGGATGAGATATATTGTATTTCGTAATCGATCACTGATTTGTGAAAAATAGAATGAATATAACAACAGAATTTTGAAAGTGTTTGATTGTTTTACCAACTTTCCATTATTTTACGAACGGATTTCGAATGTGAATATAATGAGTTGGATAGTGAGAAACATTTTAAGTTAGAAAGAAGCCACAGTCATTTCTAAATCTTTATAAAATAACTGAAGAAACAAGTGAGCTCTACCTATTTGAGTCTCAAATATCTCGATGTTTTTCTTGCTTCCATCAAAACCAATATCCTCACATCCACAACCAGCAAATCTGATAACAGATGTGCATTCTCCGACCCTCGATTACACTTGCTCAAACTTTATACGTGGCTCAAAACACGTGATTGTAAACACTCAAAATCCTTCTATTTCGTATACCCGACTGCTTCAGTCAAGATATTATGGTCGTGAATCACAAAGAAAAAAAGATATATCGTTCAGCGAAAGATAGACCCTTATTATTTCGGCTAGGAAACGTACTTTTAAAAATAATGTACTTGGAACTTGGTATACTCCTGTGATAAAAATAATATCTCTTATCCCATTTGTAACGCCCTTTTCAGGGATATAATTTTTATCAGCTCTGCACAGAGTCGAAAATTTCGAACCCGTTGACTTTTGTACACGTGATCCGACATGTGCTCTACTAGCCACAGCTGAATATTGATCAAAAACAACAAATAATCCTAATCAAAATATTTTTTCATATCTTCAATGCAAATATTAAAGTCATGTATAACTTATAAGCTTAATAATCTTCTCCTATCGTACACTTTTTTTATTCAAAACAAACTTTTTCATAAATTCATTATAAATATTATGTTTACGTCGCAGTTTATTCAAATATCATGCAATTAGCATGCAAATATGCTTTTCCCTAGACTGAAAGGATAGGGTCTGGAAACGGGAATTCACCTGTGTCTGTCTGTCTGTCTGTAACAAGCACAAATCACATGGGACAAATGACCATTTCTATGGCACAAATGACCATTTCTGTGGCAGAAATGACCATTTTTGTGGTACAAATGACCATTCCTGTGGCACAAATGACCATTTCTGTGGCACAAATGGCCATTCCTGTGGTCCAAATGACCATTCCTGTGGCACAAATGACCATTCCTGTGACCCGAATGACCATTTCTGTGGCACAAATGGCCATTCCTGTGGCACAAATGACCATTCCTGTGGCACACATGACTGTTTTTAAGGCACAAATGAGCATTTCTGTGGCACAAATGACCATTCCTGTGGCACAAATAACCATTTCTGTGGCAGAAATGACCATTTTTGTGGTACAAATGACCATTTCTGTG
>OENT01002331.1:0-24206 GCA_900239685.1 Rotaria macrura | reverse complement strand
GCGCGGCAATGCTTACTTTTTGGAGCATCACGGAGCGGCAGCGGGTAAAATCAGATTTTTCTGAACTCATTGCGGCGCGGCAGCGGCACAGTACCAGCCGCGATGGACATCTCTGCTGCCTATGCAACGTGTTGAATCGATCATAATAGAAAATTTTGAAAGTGAGCTTGATTTAATAGATATTCATCAACAGAACTGGTCAAAAATTGCAATTTCTGGTCAACATCAACTTCATTATTTGCGACCATCTCTTCCACTTAACAGACACCCATGCCGAACAACTGTTGCTCGACTTGCCCAGTTTACAACGTGTCAATTTTCGATGCATAACCTCTAAGAAAATGCTAGCTTCGGTTCGTCATACACCAAGTCTTTGCTAGTTTCATGTTCGTATTTTGTGTTGGAACATTGATAATCATGTATCAAATTGAAATCTTTCGTGAATCACTCATCTTAACTTATGTATTAAAAATTGCAGTTCGTTCAAAGAACTTCACCGAATTCTTTCTGTATACCCGAATGTGACTCGTATTATACTTCAATTTTGAATTGTACAGGAAAATTTGGGAATGATTAATGCGTGTGGCTGGCGAAATTTGATCGAAACATGTTTTAACAGTCTTGTATTTCTGAAAATTCGATTATATAGATATGAGAGAGCACTGATCAATCCTGATTTTGAAGAGGACTTCAATCAAGCATTATCTTGGAGTCAAGAATCACTAACTTGTGACACTGAGGTACGATTAGGCTTTGCAACCTAAGTGTAAAAAGTCTTGGTACAAAAATATGTTTAGTCTTTTATTTCAACATGTTACTTTCATTTCCTTTTTGTTATGGGAAAGAAAAGTACAAGTGCTAAAGTTCCAACAATCAAAAAGAACCAGCTTCATAAGTTCATTCATCAGCAATTTTTCGAAGTTGCTGTTGTATACTTGAAAACATAGTTTGTACAAGTTTTAGATCAATTTCTTTTAATTTTGCAGTAATTCTCCTTTTCAATTGATAGATGGTTGGTACTTCCCAACCTTTGTCGTATACCATGTCATCGATAATTGCCCACAACGTTTCTATTGGACGTGCTTGTGAACAGTTTTGAGGATTGTATTTAATTGGTACAAGTTTTACCTTGTTATCATTCAAATATATGAGAATAAATGAGTGTTATTAGAGAATATATGTGAAACAATGGTTGTTATTATTATTATTGTTAATATTATTATTAGTTGTTATTTAGCTGACTAATTGGATAGCATTTTTAGCTTCATTTATAGACTTACTGATTGTTCTATTAGTTAAGGTACTCTCTTTAATTACTTGTTTCCTCCAGTTACTTTGAAATGCTAGTGTTTTAGTGTTAGAAAAATCAAACTTGTGTTTGTATTTTAGAATATACTCTATGAGTTTTGAGTCTGACGAGTGTTGTTATTTTAGCTTTATACTCTTTCATACGCGTTTCTTTCAATCGACTTGTTTCTCCAATGTACACCTTGTCACAATCCATACATGGGATTAAGTATATGGAAGTCTTTATCTTCTTGTCTTCATCAATTCCTTTAAGTTTTGTAAAAAAATATCTTTCATACTCATGATTTTTTTTTGGCGAATTGAATTATTTTTTTAGTAAGTAATTTACGATACAATATCTTTATTCGAAAGGAAACAAATACAATGGATTCATTTTCAACATGTCTTCATAGAATCATTGGCTTGTTAGTACCAAATTTATTCAATTTGTGTTCGATTTTTTGCATCCATAGATCTGCGATTGTCGGTGCCAATGGATTAACCATCGCGGCTTGATCTATTTGTTTATAAATTTTATTTTGAAATCTGAAAGGTCCATATCTTATTGATGAATTTAAAAGTATTCTCATCTGTTCTTTATCAAAAGCGCCGTGTATTAATTTTGTTGGCTTTTGGATATAATTTAATGTTGTTTCTATTCCCCCTTGAACCGGTACATTAGTATATAAACTTTCTACGTCGAAACTACACATGGTATAAGTTTTTTGTTCATGTAATACAATCTCTTCTATTCTTTTTACAAAAACGAAAGAATCTTTTATACAAGATTTTGCTTGTTAACGTGCATCTTTAATTACGTTGGCTAAACATTTTGATATTTGGTATTGATAACTTCCTTAAGTTGATATTATAAGATTTGTAGAATATCCGGTTTAATGTGCTTTAGGAAACCATAAACGGCTGAGAGTATAGAACATGCCGATTGCAGTTGATAATTAACTTTATTATCTATTGCTCCGTTTTTAAATAATGAGAAAATATATTTATTCAATTCTTCTTCTCGTTCTCAATGAAGTTTATCCTGAATCTATCAAACAACATGAAAGTTCATATCTACCAATATTACCCAGGACGAGCATTACGGCGAACAAATACGGTCGTAAACGAACGTTTACGATAACGTATACTACCGTTTCCGATCGTTAATCGCCGTAAACCGTCGTATGTTGACGTTTTGGTATGCACCGTATTACGGCCGTATTTTTCTGCGCCGTAAACAGCTAATTACGACTGCAACACGGCCAAAAAATGTAGTATTCAGCCCATTACGGTCGTTTACGGCACATTAAAAAACGACCGTAATACGGTGCATACCAAACGGCGAAAAAATTAACGGAAACGGCCGTTTACGACCGTGCTTCTTCGACCTGGGTACCGATCTTCTCAATTTATAATTGGTGTCGCGGGAAATAAATCTTCTGCCTCGAATCAAGGTCGATACTACTCACACTATACGTATCTCTCTTATGCATCTTCTTTAGTTAAAACACTTTAAATCTAATTTCTAGTAATATTTGGAGAGGTTTTGCAACTCAAGGCTGAGTTCGGCACCCTTCGTTTCAATGAAGAAAGCTGTCATAGTTACGCATTTGAATTTTTATATTTATGTTTATTTATTTATTCGATATTGTTTTCTTCACAGTCTTCTTTCTTTTCATTTATCTTATTCTAAATTAATCCAACCACAATGATAATATAAAATTTAATAAAAAAAAATTAAAAACTAAAATAACGTCTACAATCGACGTAGTTCATACTCACCCTCACACCAAGGAACATCAATAAGTTATTTCAAAAAGAAGTATTCAACATCAGCATCTGCTCTCTGGTCTTGTTTATTTACATCCTTCACAATATCATTCCTCAATTTGAGTTCCATATAAGGACGCAACCATTTGAATCGCGTGTCTTGTATTTTTATTGTTGTTTGAAATAAATATTTTTAAAAAATTGTTATTTACAGAAGTTGTTTCTTTCTCGTCTTGAGTACCTGCCAGGATATACGGTAGGATTACTAGTTTTAACAAAATATAAATAAAACAAGGTAACTTTAGCATTTTTTTCTTTAAGTAAATTTAAAACATCATCAGAAGTTAATTTCAAACGCAACGAATAATTTTGACGATCATTAGGTAAAATATCAGATTTCCCTAAATTATGATCTATTTTCGAATAGTGTGCAATTACATAAAATAGATGCTTCACTTCTATAATCTTTTCACAAAAGCATAGTTGCGGTTTCCAACAATAAACGATTTCTAATTTTGATAACCAGACGTACGTTATCGTGTGCATACAAAGATATGGTTTAGTTGATCTAATTTCAAAAAATTGCAATTCGATGAAATATTGATATTAAGTAGATTATTATTTCTATTTAATAAATCGATATTTGGTATATATATATATATCGTTTGGCATTATTATATGCTTAATTCATATAGAATATGTATAAGAAGATCGTTACTATTAGTAAATGCTTATGACCTTGCCACGTGGAGCTCAGCTTCATTTCTGTACTTATTTATCTATCGATCTTTATATACGTAAGCTACCCGTATACATACAAATATATGACTTTGAGATGAAGCAAAGAAATACACAATATATAATAAGGGAAGAGAAAAAGAATGAAAGAAAGAATCGAACATATTTGATGTTCATATAAATGACCGCGAACAATGGGTAATCGTTCGTTCATTATTTGTTCAACTAATACATCACTAGTGACGAAAGACGAAGAATCGGCTCAGAAAATGATAATACGATTTCAATTATGAATTCTCGTATTCGATAGAACCTAAGTCAACAGCAAAAACCAATTGACAGGAAATAGACTTATCAAAACTTGGATACTATGACAAAAACGTTACTGTTGTTGAAACTTCACTTAATAGATATTCAACATTAGCCCAGAAGAGCAAAATCGTAAAGCTATCTAATAAATTAAATCATAATCTTGATATTCCAGTCTTCATTAAACCATCGCCTTCTTTACAAATATTTTTCATAGTAAAAGACTCACTTTGCAGACTAGATAAATTCTAAAGTCTTACAATCCATTCAGTTCGATGGTTTGAATAATTCATAAATTAGCAAGACAGAAGAAAAATATATTCAACGATGTCAAGAACATGTTAAATTGAAGACTGTTTGCTGTCAACAAATTTCGAGTAATTTTAATGAGAATGACAGGAAACATAAGAACATTAAATATCGCAAATCAATATTATTGTGAAGATCAGTATCCATTCAAAATGAGAACCAACAAACAACAATAGGTGTCAAAAACAATAATACAAACCAGCATTATCAATCATCCAACATGACAACCAAACCCAGAATAACATAAATTTGAAAGGTTTTTTATTATGTTCGGCCAGACAATTATTCTTACCATCTACTAATCAGAGAATCGCTAATGATTCAGACATTTCAACATGAGTTCAATAAAACAACACATATACTACTATTGACCGTCTTTTCTAATGGCTCACGAAGTTAAACTTCGTTTAATCTTATTCCCAGATAATGAAGGACTGCTTATACAATGTTCTTTTTTTATCTTACTATTTATTATTCATTTTCTTCGATGTCGTAAATCTCTGTTAATTCTTCAAATGATGAGTTAGTTCAACGAAACTTCACATAATCATTGTTCTTTTTTTTCATCTAAATTATTTTATTCCCATTTGAAATTCAAAGCCGCAGTATAGTTGTTTCATTTATTATAAAATTATTGGCGTTAATAATATCCCAGGACGATCAAAATCCAAGTCATGACGGTATTGTTATACTCATACTCAGGCCAGTCAGAACGGTACGTATACTGGCGTAAACCGATAAATAACGGGTGCTTCCCAGGTGAATGAATCCAATACCGAATCCGATCGGATCCTACGATCCGATGAAATCTTATGGGAATCCGGGTTGTGGAAACAATAACGGATCCGACGGAAGAAACCTGTTTTCTTATTTGTGTACGAATTAGCATTTAAACCCAACAGTAGAGGCCTGTCTGATCACACGATGAAATCCAATCGGATTCCGATAGTAGGATTCGATAAAATCCAACACTAGGGATCCGGAATCAGGAATCGCAACCAGGAATCCGGTGGGATTCCGTCGGATAAGAGAAACTCCGATAGAAAAATGATCGGATCCAACGGTCGGAATGATCCTCCTGGGTTTGCGACATTCAGTCGCTTTTCGTTTACAAGTATCCGCTTACAGTCTAATTATGGATGAATTATCAATAGTTTTATGGAACAGTTTACCCAGTCCCACATACACCTGCGTAATGGGATACAATTTTCGTATAGCTTTATTCCGTTTTCAGTCATATTTTCTCTAATACATTCTGAACATTCTATAGCAAGTACTATTTATTTGTAAATATTTATTTTCTTCTTCAAAAATGAACAAATAACAAAACTTGCAGCTAGAATTATATAAAAAGATTTATATGTACTGGAAAGTATCTAACGTAGTGTCATCAATGAAAAAAAAGAGGAAAAATCTTGCATTAAGCTTCTAATTAAAAATGAAAAACTATTTAAGATAATATATAACTTACTAACTTAAATTGAATTTTTTATTATGCTAGTTTCATTCACTGGCGCGACCCATGGCGTAAATTTCTCCGACAAAAACGCGTTTCCCCATTGCTGCGAAACGCATTAATGCTGACCGGCTTAACGCGTTTCACATCTGTTAAAAGAAACGTTGCGAAACGATTATTTCTTAGCAGTATTTCGCAGTTTTTCCAAAACTATGGTATTTCATAATTTGGAGGCGGAAAAAATATTTAAACCACGAAGGACATCCTAGAACTCAGCTTATAGATGCTATCCATACATCCATTTGCATTAAATCATATCATTTTGTAGCCAGCCTAAATTAATTTGGATACATTGAAGAGGTCGAATGTCTAGACAGGTGTGTATTTAGCTATGTATAAACAGCTGAAAACTAAGATCATGTTCATTCATTCGTTTTTCAGAAACAACTTCACTAAATGCTTGAAAATTTTTAAATCTTTTCATTTTAAGATAGAATCCGTTCTCGCTTCTGTTCGGTTATCTTGTGTTTTATCTTTTTCATACTGTGTATATTCTTTTTTTAATTTACTACTTCCATTTATTAAATCTCTTAGACGAATATAAATGTATAGACTTGATTCAATATTTACGACTCGACACCGTCGCGGAAAACAAAGAGAAAGATATGATAAACGAAATACTGCGCTGTGAAGAAAAAGATTATTAGAAAACAATCAAGTCGTATATCCAGATTTAATTTGAGCAACACAAATACGAAAATGAATTAGTAAATATGAAGAGAGAATGATAATGCTAGACCCAAATAGACAGTGCGCTACAATAAAAAAATTAGGTTGAAAGAGAAAATAAAAAAAGCAACTGAAAATCAGACAAAATACGATGTTATTACGGAAGTATACTGCAACAATACGGTGCAATATGGTTGACAATATTCTATCTGTAATCAATTGGAAAACTGTCACATACATACGGGCCGTATACGATAAGAATGAAATACGGGCCGTGCAACTGCGTCCACTCATGCGTAGTGATAAGGACTGAAAACGACAGCTATTTAATTCAACAACTGCCGTGAAGAGTCCTTTTTTCCCCTTCAACTGCTCGAAAATAGACCGTAAACGGTATCCGTTTTGATCGACCTGGACAGCAGGGTCATTTCAGCAATTGGTTCCAATCGGGTTTGCTATCGGATTCATTCACTTGGGTATTATTACGGTACTAATACAGATAGTCATATGGCGGTAGATGCCAGAGCAATGGGGGAAAAGCTGATTGCAATCAAAGCAATCATTGCCAATCATTGTCAATCATTGTCAATCATTGCCACTCATTATCAGTCAGTGTCATTCAATGTTGATAAAGAAGAGTGGTCAGTTACTGTTACGTTACTAAATAACGGGTAACAACAGAGTTTCTAAGTAACGAACCGTTAAGTGCTACTTGGTAATGTGGTAGCGGGAAATCCAATCCTTAAATTATCAGCAAAAGAGATTTTCAGAGAAAATAAGAAACTTCTGTAAGGGTTTAAGTAAGTGAATCGAGGCCGGAGATTTTTAATCTGAGCTTCATATCCCTCGAAATCCTATTGGTGGGGAAGTAGCCAACAGAAACCGAGGCTTTGGGGAAATGGTTTCCCTGGGGGTAATTCCAGTTCGGGGTACCAATATGACTGTCGTTTTGTGTAGATCGAGCTTTCTGTTGTCCCCTAACCGGGCAAATGATTTTCAGAAAAATGGAGCACAGGTTCGAACTTCACAATTTGAATAACGTCTACGAAGCCATCTTCTCGAGAACTCGACTTCTACTGATCATTTCCCTACCAATAGAATTTCGATGGATACGAAGCTCAGATTCAAAATCTCCGGTCTCGATTCACTTACTTAAACCCTTACAAATATTTTTCCTCTGAAATCTCTTTGCTGATAATTGGAAGAAGTGAGTTTCGGGTTAGTTAAAGCCGAAAAATTCATCCGTTACCGAGTAACTGTATGAGTATAAAGCGCTGATCGCAAGGATCTTGTATATTTAACTATCATTATAGATCCTTGCTGTGAGAAACACTGGTTATATCGTCGTTTATTGTATAAATCCATGGCAACTGCGATGAACGATAGGCAGGTCGATGTACGATCCATGCCGATATTTTTCTCGTTTTCTGTCGTATATCTATGCGGTCACGTGACACATGAAAGAACAAAAGAATGTAAACATCTCTTTTCTCTTGCTATTTTCGTTTCGTTTCCATCTTTTCGCACAAAACAACAAACGTTCTGTGCATTTCTTAATTCTGCGTTGTTTGGCATGCCTATACTAAGAAATATTCACACATAGATACAAAACTCTTCCTTACAATATTATGGAACTTCGTAATGAAGCATTTTCTGATTTAATTCGTGAAATTTCTACCATAAGATCCGATCAGAGACCGAAAAGGGGCGGGGAATCTTGGCGGGGAGAGATTTTAGTTAGGTGGACGGGAAAGTCAACGTGGGAAGATTTATGAAGGGGGCGGGACGGAGCTGGGGTGAGATTTTGGTTCGATGGGCGGGGCAAGACCGGGGACGTTTGAATACGACTGGACGAAATACATTCATTGTTTCTTCGTTACATAGAAAACAACGAAAAAAAGATTGATTGATCTCCAGCAATATTATTTTGCTTTGATATTACTTTTAATTGTAGTCTTATATAGGGATTGCACTTTAACTTTAAACTTTAAAATTAAAGTTAACCCTTTGCATCCCCTTGGTCACTGGAGTGATTGTTTGTAGAACAACTCCTGAAAATAAGGAAACCATGGGATTTGAAATCCAAAAGATGATATTCTGTAGTAAAATTTATGTATTACTGATTGGTTGAAGAAATATTTATTTCATCGCTCCACTACCGAAATATCACGCCTGCAAAGTCAATAATTTTGAAATATGAAACAATTCATATTTTTCGAAACTAACTTTTCTACATATACAGTTAATAGAAATCTTTCACAAGTTCTTTGTTGTATTGGTAGACGACTACATCCACTATTAGGCTAGTTTTATGTCGAAAGCCTCACGATGAGTCAGTTATTTGTGCATGCTAATGAATGTAATCGACCATGGAGCCAATTCTGAGCATCTGGAGAGCAGAATAGGGCCAAGCTAATGCATGTATTAGAAACCGCAATTCATGAGAAATCGTAATAGTATTTAATGGTAATTAAATGTCTTCAGAGATTATAATAGGACTCAAAGCAAAGTAGATACTTATTTAACAGCATAGGTCAAAAAACAAGGACTTTTTTAGTGTTAATTTTGATGGGTTCCCTCCTTTTTTTTTCCTCATTACACCGATAATATTTGATAGATGATGGTATTTCTCACTGAATAACGTGCTCAAAGAAAAACAAATCAAAGCTAAGTAGGGTGTTCAATGCTATTTCTGTACAAAACGGCTCCCAGACCAACCTAGCAAATCTACACAAAGAGAAGAACATTTGAAAGATCAGATCACATAATTGGTATATTAGGCAGAGTAATACTTTATTCATGAAGTTATTTTATCAGTGGTTCTTCTGGAACCGTTTTGGGACGTAAAGGGTTACAGTACGATACCGAAACTTTAAACTTTAACTTTAAAGTAAATTTAAAGTACCACCTTTAGTCTTCTGCCTGTTTTTTTTCTGTTGTGACTATTTTTCGTACTGTATAAGAAACTTGTCACTATTTTAGCAATATACTGCCAATTAAACTGTAAGATCCACACACCCAAACTACCTAAAATATTTTAATGAAACTATTAAAATCAGTTAAGGTAAGCACGGGGTAGGGCCGGAAGTGAAAATCTCCCCCTCCCCGTTTCGGTTTCTGGATCCGATAATATCCAATACCAGGGATCCAAAAGTCATCTGCTATTCAGAATTCCGATAAGATTCTGTCGATTTTTATAAAATCCCTATACCATCTGATCGAATTCCGACCGGATCTTATTGCCAGAATGATTCTCCTGGTAATTTCAATCAACTTTTATTTTCCTCGCGAAGAATGTCATAGTAGTTTATTTCGTTCTTTTGTCGTTTCTTTATCTAGGTTGTTTAAGGAAATTCATGAGTAAAGTCATGATAATTTCGTGTTGTTCTCTCTAAAAAATAACCGTTTCCCAGAAAACCAACGCAAAAAGGTTTGCGAGGCTCGGAAACCCTTTTCTTACTCTCGGGAACTGTTTCAAGGGTTTCCGAAAGCTCGGAAACCCATTTTTTACCATCAGAAACTCTTAAAAGGTTTCCGATAGTAACAAACTCGTAAACCGAAAATGGTTTCCGAAGCTCGGAAACGCTTGGAAGGGTATGCGAGGCTCGGAAACCATTTTCGGTTTACGAGTTTGTTACTATCGGAAACCTTTTAAGAGTTTCTTGATAGTAAAAAATGGGTTTCCGAGCTTTCGGAAACCCTTGAAACAGTTCCCGAGAGTAAGAAAAGGGTTTCCGAGCCTCGCAAACCTTTTTGCGTTGGTTTTCTGGGAAACGGTTATTTTTTAGAGAGTTCACAGATATAAATCTTGCATTGGCCAAAAAGGACTCGGATTGACATTTTTTCGATATAAAAGACTGTGAATAATCATTAGCAATCTTTGTCAATTATTGTCAATCATTGTCAATCATTGCCAATCACATGTCAATCATTCGCAATCAAAGCAATCTGGTTAATCAAAAATTCAGTTTTTCCCCCTTGGTTTCCAGACTAAAGCATAAATCTGAACACAAAATAAGTAATTATATACAGTATCGTTTCAAAAAAACCTATACATAGTTGCTAGTTGCATTTTTCAGCAGAAAACATAACGCAGTATTTTCCTAGTTGCAGTTATGATCATTTCTTCAATCATAACAAATGAAAGATCAAAGAAAGATTTTGATCACTGTCGAATTATTTGAAACATTAAAGAATCATCTACAAGTCTATGTCTATATGTAAACCAACTCAATAGAGAAAAGTAAAACAGAATTCGACGAACTTGACGCATGATTCTCTAAAGCATGTTGAAAAATGGGCAATCGTTCTATTTCGAGCAAGCGTTTCATATTCTATAAATAGATTTACTATAGGGTCATTACAATCAATGATTTTTGTTGTAAAATTTATCTCAGTTAAATTCACTCAAATCTGAAATTAAAAAACTGCATATTAATACAGAAGTCGGCGTTTCCGACTTTGAAAATGTGCACTCTTATCGTTCAGCATCATTTCAAAGGTACAACTCAAATATGGAATATTTGTAGCGGGCACGATGCTATTGTTTTCGGTGTTCTGTCAATGACCGTGGTAAATATAATTGCATTTTGTCGTTTCAAGTTCTTGTAAGATAATTAGTCCACGATCAATCGTAAGGACCAATCTATTACACCATACTTTAGTCATTTACAGCCGTTTACTGGTCGCTTTATCCGAACTGGATAGTTGCGCAGCCAGAAAATAATGCATGTTTGCGTGCTGTCCAATCATGTTTTACCCTGGTTACGACACTATTAAACAAGTAGCGATGTTTCTTCGATGCTGCTTCTCAATGAACAGATATATGTTCATAAATCGTATCAGAAGAATCATTCCAACGGCTTGACCCGATTGCACTGTATTTGAATTCATATAAAACCAACTAAATTCAGCCAGAAATCGAGACATGAAATGAGATTCGCACCTCTATGGTTGGAATCTGATTGAATCCGTCGGTCGGATATTGATTAAGGGCTATGAGCGACCTGTACGATTAGCATCAGGTGCCTATAAGTAATACTCAACTTATTCTATAGTATCCAAGCATGAGATCTGTTATTAGTTCCACTTTTCAATATTTGATAAGATCGTATCGCCTCATCGGATCCTTGCACCTGTTTGATTTATGAAATATGTATAGAAATGATAAAAGTGACATCGTGAAACGATATGACGTTTTCAAGGTAGACAGATCTCAACAAGTAGAATTCCATTCTGTTGAAGATGGCCGAAATTTTCAGATATTCTGTTCGAAATGATATGATGGATGTCGAGAGATAAATAACCAGATAGGATCCTTCTTCCTTTCACAAAAATCTAGACTCCTTCTTTTTTCGCTGAGAAAATCATTCTCAGATTTAACGAAAGGTAAAATTGTGGAGTTATTGGCAAATTACGTTTTTTTCTTTGTAAATTATTCTTTTTTTCCAAAAGGCTATTGAATATTCTATGACTGACCAGTTTTTAGAAGAAGCAAGACTCGCACTTCGACTTCATTCAGGTATCTGTGCAAAAAAATTAAGTCCAATGCAAAATCCAGTCAAGAACTGTTCGACAATTGTATCCTATTTAGATTAGCAATAGTGTCATTGATTTTATAAATGTGTCTTTTGAAGAGTAGAAAAAGAAAACATAAATTTTCATTTCTTTATTTACATTCTTTCTTTGTGATGCCATGAAAATTGAAACACTCTATTAACGGAACAAAAAAGACACATATACAGTTTTAATACCAAATACTACTTAAAAAAGCGTCATTTTTTTCTCGCTTCCATTTCAAGTACGTTTTATTGATTCTTTTGATTTAGATCAAAGTTTTTCATGTGTGTGTTAAAAATCTTTTACAATAGAGAAAGATTCTAACTTGCATTCAAAAAGAAAATATGTGACCGTTTGAGATACTTTCTATTGTAGACAACGAACGAGAAAAAAGATGAATCAATGGACGTTAAGAACTGCAGTTCCATTTCAAGGATGGCTGCGATTTCGATGCATAACAAAAATGATAATCATAACCATTAGTCTTATTCTTTATCTTACGGTGATTTATACATTGATCAGATTAATTTTATACCCTGCTAAGCCTATGTGGAATAGTACTAGAATAATGATAACTAGTAATCATTGAATTATTTATGATTTTCAATAATATTTTTGAAAGATTGTAGCTATCACATAGACATATGTATCCGATTTAGTTTTGTAAAATCAAAGTATTTATTTTTCATTGATCTATCACATTAAATCAATCATTTTTCTTTAAAACAAGAAAAGTTACTGTTTTGCCTTGTCGTCCACCAAATTGCATTGTTGGTGTTTCAATTTCACGTTCTAATGAAAATTCTACGATAAGAAAAATAAATTTTCAAAACTTTTTCTTATTAAGAAAATAAAAATGAATTTACTTGGCTGAAAAAATTCTAATAATTCATCTCGTGTCCAATTACATGAAATAAGAAATAAGAGATTCTTAATATGTCGATGAACTGTATCTACATAGGCTTCACGTTTTGCTTTTCGTTGATCTGATGAACATAAAAGTATAGCATCCAATGTTCCCTTATCAATACCAATATCAAAACGATCAAGTGACGACGTATCCGAGGCAGTCATGTCGATCACTTGAAATCGAATATTCGATCCGATTTGTGTACGAGCTAGCTCAATCGAGTTATCAGAATAATCAATACCAGTTAAATGCACGAAACCACGATGTAATAAACGTTGAATAACATGACCATTTCCTAATCGAACATTTAATTCATAGTTTTAAAAAAACCTAATAAACACAATAATCTCTAATCACCTGTGCCAATATCTAAGATAGTTGTCGTTTCTTTATCAGTTATTAATTGACAAACAGTACCGATGAGTTTCGTCAAAATACTTTTCCCAAACCTGAACAGATTTTAATCGAAGAGATTCGTACAAAATCTGAATTGAACATACCAAATTTCCCCTTCATCTCCAAATTCATTGAAATTATTCAATTCTCCTTCATACAATGAATCCCAACTAGATCGTATACATATATATATATATATATATATAAATATCCATTTCAAATAATTTTAACATAAATTTTATGACTCACTATTCTTTTGTTCCTATTATTGATTCATCTTCTTCTTCGCTCGACATTAAGTTGAATGTAATCTTCAATGGAAACCGAAAGAAAAAAGAATCGCCACTAATACTAAAACTCATTTATTTCTAATCAACAATAGAAAGAAAAATGTTTATTCCCATTTTTTATGCCTACACACACGATCTAACAAATCACGTCTTAAATAGATATGTTCGGGTATTTCTTCTTGTCGTCGTTTTAATGCCAAAGCTTTTTCTTCACGTTCTTTACGTATTGGATCCTGTTCGTAAAGATTGTCTTCCTCCTAAAACAAAAGAATGAGTTTTAATCAAACGAATTGAATTCACTTTTCGATTTCACTTACTTCAGTCAGATATGGTCGACTAAGATGGGCCATATTTTCTAATTCGATTTCAATGCGTTGCTGCATATCACGCTTTTCACCTTGACTTAATATACGCCGAACTCGATGCTTTCTATTAACAATAATATCATATTTTCATCCGTGCATTCAAAAAACCAAATAAATAAAACTCACCCTATTAATACATTTCCTGGAATACGACGTGTTGGTAAATAATTCGTAAATCGAAATTGTGAAACTTGTTTAAGTAAAGCAACTGTTAGTCTCATCTTTAAGGAGAAATAAAAAGCAAACATTTGTTTTTATATGATTTTCATATTATCGCATGAATAATTATTTTTATTTTCAAAAGTGAAGCAAAAAAAATAGCATGATTATTCGTGTTTGGAATTTATATGAATATTATTTTCTTTCTTCGGTCGTTCTTTTTCTTCACGATGTCCATAGTAATGAAATGATCGAGTTCGACGATGATAATTTGTTGATAAAAATGTTTTTAAGCTTTGATATTTTTCTTTCAGTAAGATTGGCGGAGGTTTTTCGCGTAGTTTTTCACGCAAGACACTTAATGTTGTTAACATATTTCCGAAGAAAAACAAGAAGAACATTATAGCTAATACCATAACTTGCCATTCATGTGTAGTGGGTGCATGTGCTAATTTCCATAATGTATATGCATTATATAATTGAAATAAATAGCCAATGAGAAGAAATGGTACCAAAAATGATAGACCGCCTTGATAGAAAAAAACCCATGCTTGATTTAAATGATCAAGTTTTGAAAAAACTTTCTGAAATATTTCTTGTAGTGCTAAGAACGAGAGCTTATCTAATATATAAATAGCATTATCAATGCTTGTAGAAACTACCATATGAGATGCAGGAATCGATCTAAGAAACCATTCAAATAAATCTTACTGTCTAATGATCATTTGAAATATAGCAGCTATAGAGCAAGATTTAATTTATAGATGCAAAATTTATTTCGCGAAGTTTGAGCATTGGATGAACGTATGTAATGAAAGAAAGACATAGTTTTAAAGTAAATCGAGTCGTCTTCCAGGAGGATTTTTTAATCAGTGATTTTCCTCACTTATTACATCGAGAAGAATGACTTGAGTATTTAATACATATTTCACAAAGTAAGATAATGAGCTGCATAGCTTGTCCGATAGAGAACGTTCAGATATTGAAACTAAAAAAGCACAACGTTAAAGCTAAATCCAATCAAAGTTTATCATAGCAATTTAAATTCACAAGTTACTATTTCAATAATGCAATAAAAGTCTTTTGCTAAGCAATCGTCTAATAAAATGAAAAATCCGTCGAAAATTAAAAGTTGAGCGATGGCATTTCGACTTATCGCTTAATTCTACTTGGTCATTCTACCGTTGGACTAAGATTCATTTTATGCCATAGTGAATTAATAAGGAACATGAACGAAAAATCTAGTAATTCCCATTCATTGTTATTTGAAGATCAATCCATGAAAAATTCTATTAATCTTATGAATCAAAATCTTCATTAATCCATAACTTAAAAACATACAGTATAGTAAATATCTGTTGGTCAAAATATTCCAGAAAAATAGCTTTCTGCATGTTGCAATAATTAAGAAACGGCTTGCTCTCGAAGTTTCTCGTTTTGTTCCGATTGATGTTTCTTTACTTCGTTGTTTTACTTCACAATGTGCATATTCTATATTATTCAAATAGAGAATAAGACATTCTTGCTTTTTTTCTCTATTTGAATACAATGGAGAAAAGAAGTACTTCTTGTGAATACGAATAGTAACGTGCCCTAACATTTACCTATTTTATTTATGTCCCAGAAATTCTATCTTTTGCTAGATAAGATATAATTATTTCAAGTGATCAAAGACTTGAATAAAAATCAGTTCAAATAGCATTGATTACAATTCTAGTCGCTTGACTTTCTATGTTGTGTAAAATCTTGTTTTCTTTTGACTTACGAAACATCCACCGATGAAAGCCTTCGATAGTTATTTCCATGTCATGTGTTTCACCTAACGCTCGCAGTCGATAGAGACAACCACGTTGATAATAAAATTGAAGACCCTATTAAAAATACAGCATAAATATTAGAAAGATCTTTGTTTTTGAAAATCCTAAGTAAGAGGTTGTTACTTGTACAAAACTTAAATAAAATGAAAAGACAAAGAATTGCGTACGAAAAGCATGATACGATTCAGATTCCGGCCATGTCAACATAATAGCCGCGGCGACTGTCGCTAAAAAGTGATGAGCACGCCACCACGCTGCAAAAAAAAAATAACAAACATAAACAATGAACTATGAAGTATGAAGTATTTCTAGAAGAGCTCAATCGTATCTTGATTAATATAAAAACAGTAGTCTCATTTAAGATTGATCACTGAATTCTTTATTAAATTGTCTGTTTCTATCGAGCTGTTATATAGAAACAACGATTAATCCAACAAATGACAATTTTCATAGAATATAAACGCTTCTTCATTTTTTTTATTCTTTCATCAATGTCATTTCATTTTGGCTTCGTTCCAATGAATGACAGAAACTAGATTGATTTTAGATTGGAAATATTCCTTTATTGACGTTTGATTCATTTCTATGACATCAGTTTTCAATAGGAAATAATATAGATGAAAAGTCATGAAGAAATTTTGCTCTTCTATTTTTATTGATCTAATTGACCCATGAAAGTCATCAACTTTCTCTAGAAGCGTGATTAAAACCCATGCGATTTAAAATGCACGAAAAAAATTCATGAATTCCTGGAGCTAATCAAAATTAAATAAAAGAATACACAAATCGAACAAGAAAATTATACTGTAAAGAAAAATTTTGAAGAATTAGGTCGATAGTTTGTGTGCTCTAATCAAGAAAAGAAACTATTTTAGATATTAATGCACATCACATTAGATAGTTCAAGAAATCGTTGAAGAATAATTCTATTGAAAGAAGATTGGAACATAATGGAGTTATTCAACACATAGACACATTAGAACTAGATAAAATATTCGATCATTTTAAAAACCAATCGTACTATTTTTCTATGTAATTACTCTATAGCAAGTAAATACTCTTATCTAATAATTTTACTAAATAAAGCTTGTCTCATCGAGACTTACTGTTCTATAGTGATGGATCTCGAGAATGAATGTACGTATGAGCAACTCTGAACAAGACTAAAAATTCTTATAAGGAGTGTAGTAATCATCGAAATTTTAAAACATGTATCTCATGCCTTCAGATCGATTAATTTTTGCAGAAAATGTATGTCAGCATTCTGCTATTCGACTAGACTCTATCAATAGGATATGCTCATGCAAGTCAACAAAAGCAAATGAATAAAACAAATTTACGATTAATATTCGATCCGTTGACAATTAAAATCGATTCTCGTATTGTTAATGTACAATAATACCAGACCAGTAGAAAATGGAACAGTGCATCAAATGCACGGTAACGTGATGTTAATGACCAAATAACAAGTGAAGATATCAATGAAATACATGTAACGATAAATTTAAATTTCTCATACTCTTGCTTGTATGTCCATTTATCAGCTTTGTTTAATATTGAAACGTCAACACCACCAAGTATCACCTTTAAATAAGGATCCTTACGTGGTAATGTATCGGCGACTCGAGATAGATATAATTTATTCGTATTAATTTGATCTGATGTACGATTGAGACGTTCAAAACAAGATGATGTATTATCGTTTTTATCTAATGATGGAGAAGAATTAGTTGATGTTAATGGACGTTTTGAAGGTACACTAGAGTTGCTTTCGAGATTTTCACTCGATTTAGAACTTTTCAGATTCAATGGAATTGAGTTCGAGACGTTTCTTTTAGTTGATTCATCTAAATAAATTTTTTTGAAATTTGAAACACAAGAAATTAGTTTATTTGGACGTATTATGTTATTCAAATTTTAATACCTTTTTCAGGAAAAGTCTTTTTCAACTTGGTTAAGTCTTTTTCTAATTGATTGATTTTTTTCTTATACTTATCATATTCAATTCGATATTTGGCTTTTAATGATTCCACTTCATCTAATTTTTGTACATAGTCTTTATGTTTTGGTTCAAACGAACGTAATTCAGTATCTAATTCAAGCCAATCGGCACATAATTTACTCAATATTTTATCATCAATGATTTCCACATTTGTTTCTTCTTGTGGAGTTGGATAGTTATTCGTTGAATTCGATGGTGCTTGTGTGGTTGTTTGATCATCATCATCATAATCTTCTTCTTCTGAATGTACAACATAAAACTGTCGTGTTGTTGGATGACGATTTTTCTCGTCGTCAGGATTCAACATTGCATCACTAGTCATAGTTTTCTTTCTAATAAGCACAATTTAACATCTAAAACATGCCGTATGAGAAGTAGATTTCTATTTTAAATCAAAAATATTTGTTTCAGTTCATGGAATTACAATTTTAAGCAATAAAAACTTTATGACAGACATTCCTAAGAAACGATACTATCACAAGAAAAAATATTATTAATCGTTACTGAAATATATGAAATGTTTTGCTTTTACTTTTAAACGTAAAAGTATTTTTTTCTGTTTTCATTGAGTTCGTTGAGTACGTATAAAAGAAACTTCAAGTGCGGAATAGAATTTTATTCTATACGTGATAAAGAACACTTTCGATCCTTTCTACGTTAGTAGCTATGCAAACATGTTTTATTCAGTAGAACGCGAGTTGAAACTAAAGAAAATGATCTTGATATCTGTATAACAGGCGAAAGTAAGTGTTGTAAGTAATTGAAAATACGATCCTATGGAAAACTTGAAATTGTTTGAGATCAAAATTTTCATAAATTGTCTTCTGAACCTAAAATTTTTACTTCTAGTGGGCTCTATACGATCATAGCTTTTGTCATCCAATATCGATCGAACTTCTCGGCGAGAGAGTACACATACTAATTGTGGAAGGTAAATGAAAAGCTAAAACTTTTATCTTTTGTCGACTAAAACAAAGGTTAATGAATCGAAATAAGAAAACGTGAAGAACTAAGGACAACTTCCCTATTTTGTTATGTCAGTCTACAGCAATCGATATTTTTTCTCTCGTATATCAACAATACAAAGTATCGTAAAGAAAAAGACTAAAATCATAATTTACACCATTAACAAAGATAATTATGACAAGCAGTCTTTATTTTCACTAGATTAACTTCCTGACGGCAAGGAGACTTCTTTAGGAAATCTTTACAATATCTATGATTATTTTTCTACATAGATACTGTCAATGGTACTTGTAAAAAAATCATCAATGACTTAAGGCTATCATCAGTATTTAGTCAGTGTCACATTTTATCTTTAAACGGTTCAACTGCTCCGATTAAGTTCAACAAATTTTTATCGTGTTTTGTATCAACATCCGATTGTTCCAACAATCTCAGAATACACTCACATTAAGAATTCGATCGTTTAGTCTAATCGTACATTTTCATAACGAATTTTTACTTGTCGAAAAAAAAACTAATTTCAATTAGTAGATGACAGCTGTAACCTAGGCAGACAAACATTTGGAAAAACGCGTTTAAAAGTTTAATCGGGAACGCCGATTGTGATTCACTAACGCTCATTAATAAAACGCAAGAAACGCGTTTTTTATGCAGAATTTTCGCTTTCAGATCGTGAAAAGGCATAAAAAATCAAATGCTGATGGTCTAAACGCATAGTTTTTTAAGTTGTCAAATAATTGTGCGTTTAACGCTCATGACTAGAGTTTTTATCCGTTTTCACGCTCCGAAAGTGAAAATTCTGCGTAAAAACGCATTTCTCATGTTTTCTTTATCAGCGTTAGTGATTCACAACCGGCGTTCCCGATTGAAGGTTTAAACGCGTTTTTCCAAATGTTTGTCTGATTGGGAAAGGCGTTACCATATAACTATAAAAATCCATCCTAAACATCTGTTGAGCAATAGAATCCTGTTATCATCTATCGCTATGTCAACATATATCTAAGTATTGTATAAAAATAGTTTACTCGTCTATATCATTTTCATCATTACAGACTAAACATAATGACAATCTATATATTTCAATTCTGTTTTCACACATTTTCATTATGAATAAAAGACAAAAATAGTTCTTTTTTTATCATTTCTCTGTTCTTTGTTTTTATTTTTATTCTTATAAGTGATGTTTGTCTGTTTTTTTATAAATAAAATGATGATGTTCCCTTAGAATAACAATTAAATACGAATACTCAATCAATAATCGGACAAATTCCAGTATGTGTTTGTGATTGATAATTATTCCAATTAGCCTAGAATCAATCGAATAAAAGATTTTCGTATTATTAAAATAAATATGAATAAAATAAGCTAGAATAGATTTACATTTGTATCTCGTTTTTTTTCACTACTCTGTGATAATCCCTGTGTTCTATTGAATAAGTTTTTTGTTTTTTCGATAATTATTTGATATGGTGATAGAGCGTGTGAACCCATGACAACAACTCCTTTTTGGGAATCAATTTTTGCATCTAAACTTGCGTTACGTATTAAATTAACAATCCATCGTTCAGCTTCTTCTGTGCCCATATTTAATTTTTCTGCTAGCATACTAAAAATAGATTAGAAAAGAAAAACAAAATGAATCTTCAATGAAAATGCTTGTATTCGAAAAAAAAAACTTTTTACTCAATCGTAATGCAATGATGAATACGACAAAATGTTTCGAATATCAATAAACGAGCATTTTCCATGAATTCCTCAGTACAACCAATAAGAAAAAAATCATTGTTGAGTACAGCAGTACAATCACGTAATTTTTGTTGTGCTCCATCAAAATCAAAATGAACATAAAGACATTCGAGGAATTCAGTTATTGGATCACGAAAAGCATATGATTCCTAAAGAGAAATATCAAAATATATGTATGAATATACTTACAGAAACGTACAGTATCAGAAGTAGAAATCAGTTTATCTTTTATCGTGACATCATAAGTTATCCACCTGAAGTCGAAATACTAATTGGCACTATTGATGATATTCTCGTTCGAGTGTGCTTTTGTACTTACGTATTTTCGATAGGAAAAGAGTGAAAAACTTTTGAAAAATAACAGCCTCGTTTTTTGCTGTTATTTTTAATTTAACAAGTCTGTCGAAACAGTAGCAATCGTTATTTTTCACTTCTCTAAAAATGAGACTTACAAATCTGTCATGAAATCGCAAAATGATCTTTGGTTTCTCGTATTTTACACTCAGTTGCTTGCTCATCCATTAAAAATATTTTCAACAGAATCAATATGAAAGATCATGTCAGTGTTTCTTCACATGTGACTACTTGAAATACAAACAGTTTGCACAGCGTAGTATGAGGGGATATTCTGAACAATTATAATCATGCATGATTGCCTAATGCGAAGAATAGTGTACTGTAACACTGTATATTTCTTTTCGAAGATTTCTTTTTCTAACCTGTTGAATAACTTTAACAAGTTCTTTTAATGTACGCTCGTTTTTTTTTCTTGGATTTATAATGACAGCTGCTGCTAAATAACGTAATAAATGTGGTGACGCTGTTTGTAATGTATTTAAATAAGCATTTGTTTGATTTGCTGTTGATGTAGCTGAACCAAGAAATAATTGAACGAGATCATCGCGTCCTTTTGGATGATTAAAATAGACAAATAATGACCAATGAATAAACCATGTACGTTGATGTAATAAATCTAATGGCGAACGCGCACTATTAATTTCAATGGCTTCCTTCAATTGATTTAAATCATCATATGCATCATCCCATCGTTGCATGAGAATTTCAGATGCTAATTTACCCCATAGACATGACATCATGTTTTTATCGTTACTTGGAACCTTAAATTTGAAGATTAAGTTTAGAGCACTGTTGAGATCTTCTCAGATACTTACAAGTGCACGATAGAGACCTAAATTTGTAGCTGCTCGAGAATAATCACCACAGTCATAAACATAACGAGCGAATGAATAAAGTGCATCGACCATACTTCGTTCAATCTATAATTAAAAGAAAAAATTATTCTCACGACTTATCATACAGATGAATGATAAACAACTGTAATCAAGTCCGGACATGACCAATCTACTGTGTTCATGAATTCAAAAATAAAGATAGAATTATTCCTTTATCCTACAAAATATGAACAGCGGTATCAAGAATATTCAATTGGAATTTTGATCCTACTTTCTAGATACTAGGTCCTAACAGTATAGATCTGATCTCAGTTGCGATGATAACGAAAAAGAAATCAAATATACTATTTTAGACATGCACTTTTGCTCCCATAGACAAAATTTATCAGGTGACTAGCCTGAAATCAGAGGACTTTATTCATCATAAATTTAGTGAAGCTTCATATTCTAACTTCGTAACTTACACTTGATGTCAGTTTGACTCCTGTTTCGAACTGATGCTTATTACGGATCGTATTCTTTTGTTACTTGCGCTAGATACTCTTGGAATCGTCTGCTTTTCAATTCTATCAATGTACTGAAATGTTTCAGAATGACACTGTTAACGCGATGCGAGCACTTAGAAAGAAAATTTCATAATGATCAATGTTAATGTTTCACAAAGTATTCACGAGTTAGACGGTGACAGTACTAAATCGTAATAGAAAAATCATCAACAACGAGGTTTATTTTTTATCTTCATTTTCTAATCGAAATTATGTGTTACGTATGATTTCTATGGTGTTATTCGATAGAGAATCACACTTTTGTTTACATGTCAAAAAATATTATATTATCATCTTTTAGAAATGATTATATATTCAAAACTGTGCTCATGTTTTTTCTAAATCCTTCAATTTTTCTGCTAGAGTAATGCACTGATCTATAACTTTGAACGAACAAGAATGCTGAGTTAGGCATCAAAATAAACTTAGTAATATCAAGTTCTATCTATTGTGTAAGGTTTTTATACTAATCCAATAGACCTATCTAGTAATTCAGGAGTTCTTCTCTTACTGTTTGTCAGATAGATATAAAATCGAATTTTTGACATTGTTTCGTGTCTCGACATAAAAGTTCAATAAACGTTTGATGTTCATTCATATTGTACTACAATCTATTCAACCGTATTACTTACACCATAGGTTTTTTGTAAAAAGTTCAATGCAAGCATTGAATCACTGTTTCTAGAAAAAGCAAATGAACATAATATTGTCCATATTACTTAAAAAGTGAAAAAATGCTACCGTTGATGTTCAATATGACGAGCTGCATCTTCTGTAACAACAGCATCAAGTAATGGTTGCACGGCTTGAGATAGTTCAGTGAAACGAGATACGATTTCCTCACGTTTTTCAATCAATTCTGCAATACAACAATAGCATACACTCTTTAGTTGAGTTAAAAAGCAAAAGAAGAAAAGAAAACCTTTTGGTTCTTCTCCATCAGGATGTAGTTTCTTGTAAATGTCAAGTTGAAAATCAACCATAGTTGTATGTTGTAATAAATCATATTTAGCTTGAAGTATTTCTTTTTCGTCAAAGATCTAAAGAGAAATTTCATTAAACCAGACACGTACGTAGATATACATATGTTTGAAAAATGACAGTAAATTTATATTACGTTTCTTTCAGTTAGAAATTCCAGTAGTGGAAAAACGAGATGACGATCGAAATAGCGACCTAATTTTGCAGTTAAATCATATTCAGCCATCTAAATGATTGTATGAAACAATATATAAAATCAGATGCAGAAAGATCGAGAAATTGATGAGAAACGGAAATCGAAAGATCTACGTATTTTCTCTCATTGTTCTATGGCACGATCAAGAGTGGTTGCATTAATAATCCAATCAGTTAGAAAAGGCAGGCGTGATGAAATTTTATTATAAGATATGCACTCGTGGTCGTAGCGAAAACGAAAAATTCAAAGAAAAAAGAATGCTGAGCAGAATACATTTATTCATCTATAGATCATTGTTTCGCCGAGATATAGTCATATTTTCATTGTCTTCAAGCGACATCTGTTGAGATGAATCGGTACTGAAATATAGCCCATGTAGTGAAAACCGCGCAAAAACCGTCGGTTAACCGGCGGTATACCGATCGTATAACTGAGGAGTTTACCGGCGGATAACCGGCGGTTTTTGATGAATCTATATGATAC
>OENT01002330.1:10727-24208 GCA_900239685.1 Rotaria macrura | reverse complement strand
TTTCGAGAGGGATAAGCAAATTTGATGTCATCAAATTTAACATCTCCATTGAGATCATGAGCTCGTTCTGACACCTCTTTCCAAATATCGTTTTCGTTTATAGTTGGATCATCTCCCTACTCGACGTTAATAAATGAAGAATGAATTCTTCAATATGAGATCAAAATTTGACTTTCATTTACCTCATCAATCAATTCAAACACTTTCACAGCCGCACCTTGAGCCTCGGTAAGAGACTGAAAGAAAGGGCCGATAAAACTAAATAAGCTGAAACCTCGTGCGAAGATACAAACGACCTACATCATTAAGGTACTCGTATTGTGATATATTTATCGACTTATGGCACAAATTACTCACGACAAGAATGTTGCTAAGATCTGAGCTGTAACGATCTTCTGGTGACTGTAGAAGAGCACCAAAGCTAAAGCCGATGGCATAGGCCACGTAACTTATCATAGATAGCCATCCAGAATAGATTCCGTAGACTGCACCTTGGCGTATACTGCTCCATCGAGTCGGTTGTAGTTCTCTTTCGTATCTTGAAGTAAGAATATGAACAAAATATTTCATGATATGGAGGTGTTTTCTATCTAACTTTTTATGCTTTTACCGCTTTTGTTCAAATTTAGCACCATTCAACGACAGAACAGTTCGAAGTGAACCGAACACTTCTTGAACAATCCACCCTGCTTTCGAGTATGCTAGTAATTGTTTCATTGTTTCGCTAGCAGTGAGCTATGGAAATGGATAGATAGATTTAATTCGCCAAGCACAACTTCGTACCTTAGAAAATAACCATGAAGCAGTCAATACTACAGGCATGAAGGAAATCATGGCCAAAGCCAATTGCCAATAAATCAGGAAAGTGGAAATGAAACAAAGACCGATACAAGATGTTGAAACTACTAATATTAAGAATTCGAACCCAATGCCTTTCTCAATTGTCGAAATATTACTAGAAAAATAATGAATGGTGTGATTTCTATGTTTAAAAGATGTCACAATGGCTTACTCAAACAGCTTCGCATTGAGTTGATTGACTGCACTGGTGTCCATATAGGGAATGTTCTGTAGATAAAAAGAAACGCAAAATGTTTAACATGATTGAACTCGAATAAGTACCGTGCCCACTTTTCTCCTAGATCCAAGATGTGAACGTTTTGTACACTTTAGAGTCTTCAACGCAACGTCCACCTTGAATTTGATGCTCTTAGAGAAGCTATAGTCGAAAAAATGAATGCTTCTGTATATGAAGGAAAAACGTAGGCCGACCTCATATTCATTCTGTTGTTGAAGAAGTATTCTTTCTTCCAAGGGGGAAACAGCTTATTTCTGATTTCTGCGATTTTTCTGATCTTTTTTATCTTTTTGATTGTAGTCAATCGATTTTAATCAGAAAAGTCAAAAAGGCCACAGAAATCAAGGAATCGGATTCAAACTGTCTCTCTCTCGATTGATATTTCGAACAAGAAGGATGCAAAATTTTTATCATTTCAATCGGGTCACTGATATTTTCGATTTCTTGATTTTTTGGATTTAAAATTGATTTCAAATTAAGAAAATCAGTTGTTCCCCTCCCCCCTTGAGGCACTCTGTATTTTACAGAAAATGGAAGAACTTTTATGTTTTTGTAAGAAACTCTCGAATCCATTGTAGGCTCGGTTGTTTTTTAAGAAGCAGACATGTTCTTTCTTTTGGGCACAGACTCCCTAAAAAATTCGATTTCTTTTTAGAGTTTAGGTGCTGTTAGAACAGTACAGATCAATGCTTTTGCAAATCTTACGACAATCAAGACTTTTGTACTAATAAACTTAGTTAAAGAGACGACAGAGGCGAGCTCTAAAAATCTCGTCACAAACTACTATTTGTGAGACGTTTTCATCGAGCTAGACTCAACGAAAAGTTACAAGAGTAACAATGTCCCACATACTTGAACCATGTTCCAATTTCTAGCTTCAGGACATTGCAAAACGAATAGATGGGATTGTTTGATTTGCAACCTCCTTCTATCAACTACAAAATTACGGGAAGATCGTTACAGGAAAGAAACGACATTGATGTATAGTCTATAGTATAAGAAGACTCCTGCCAACTTGATCTTCTCTGACTCGTAGGGTTTAATCGAATTTGAAATAGAGTAAGATTTAATACCTCGGTCAGATTTTGCATTCGAGAGTTACCAGAGTAATAGCTATGAATAAAGGAATCGAATAATGGCCAAAAGTAATTTGATAGTATGCAAAAATAGCTAATATGTAGGACTGTACACATGAAACGCAAATCAAAACTTTATTCCATTACATTTTGTTTACAGATAGCAAAGTGTATCTTAATATCAGAAACACAATCTTATGCTGTCGATTCTTTTTGAAAACAGTCGGTTTGCTATGGCTTCTCTTCGTTTATGGATTATTGAGTAATTTCCATTCTAGATTAATATTTTTAGTCTTGCAAAAATCTAAGACAACTCCAAAACTTTAATTGATTGCGTAGCAAGTAAAATTATCACTGATAACCTTAGCAACTTTTTAATAGTTTAATTTATTGTGCGAATATTCATTTATACCGTAGCACCTTCGATAAATACATAAACTCGAGAACGAAGAAAGTACGCTAGATATGTTTGGTACTTGGTTCACGGTTGTACATTGTAGAAGAAACGAGTCCAACATATTACAATTTTTTTGTAAGTTTCAAAATGTTGACTATCTGTGATACAGGAAAAATTTAGTTAAATGATCAATCTTGACCGACAGTTTCCCACTGGTTCGAAAGACTTGAACTGGTGTGTGAACCATATACTACATAGATCTCCACACTTGTTGACCCCTCCTGTCNAGCGTATGTATGAATCGCTGTATCCACGGATATATTGATAATAATTGTAGTAGGTTTCGACCAATTTTTATTCTCGCAGCTGTGTTCTAAAAAATTGATGAAATGATTCTGAGAATACTTAACTAGATTTAAGATGATTATAACTAAGAGTTTCTGCACTAATCAAGTTACTAAGAGACGAAAGATCGAGAAAGCTCAGGATTCAAGAACTTACGTGAATTACTGTTCCAATAATTAGGTTCCTGTAGATTGAAATTTTATTAAATTTTGTTAGCGGACATACACTCACTAGGGAACCTCCCCAACAGTCAAATCAACTTTCACTTGTGACTATTGCCGTTTGATCGCTATCGGTGAGTAGTGAAAAAGTCTAGTTTGCTTTGGCTTTGTGGCCTTCACTTGTCGAGCTGTGGGCGTTTCACTCGATTTATGGTCTATGGGTATAGGTTTGCTGATAAACTGAATCACCGAATTTCGAGCTGAAATTTTCCTCATACATAGTTTTTATTGCCACGAGAAATTCACCAAAGCTTGAGCCAAAAAGAACGTATTCTTACTGAGATATTCACATTTAAAGAAACGCCAGCTCTGGACTATGTTTCGCTAAAAGGACATTTTCATGGCAAGTGAATATCTCGACGAGGATACATTCGTTCTGGCTCAAACTTTGGTAAATTTCTAGTGACAATAAAACCTATGTATGACCAAAACTTCAGCTCGAAATTCGATGATTCAGCTTATCAGCAAACCTATACCCATAGACCATAAATCGAGTAAAACGCCCATAGCTCGACAAGTGAAGGCCACAAAGCCAAAGCAAACTAGACTTTTTCACTACTCACCGATAGCGATCAAACGGCAATAGTCGTAAGTGAAAAACGATTTGACAGTTTAGGAGTTTCCCTCGTCAGTTCTATTATTCAATATAATTTTTAGTCCCTTATATCCGAAAAAGTTTCTTCGATGATTTGTCTTCGTTCTAATAAAAAAGTCAGGCAGCATTTGCTTCTTTTTTTCGAAGGTGGCAGAGTGACAAAATTTATCAACAAACAGATATTTGAGATTCTCTTTGAACACTCCTTACTTATTATAAGGATTTCAAAGCACTTGAGCATTAAGGTGTTCCTCAGTTGGGTACCGGAGAAGACTATCTGCTACTAGTATCTCACAGTGATCAGATCAGTACTCTGCTGCTAATTTTCTCGATACTGAACACTGATCAGGAACTAACTCTTGTACTTATGTTTTCTCTTCGGCATTGCATGAAAACGTTTCGAATAAAATAATCAATTGAGTACCCAGAAGCATCCTCATATTAGAAAAGAGAAACTCAAAAAGCACCTTCTGGTAATAAAATTGCTGAGTTGTTCTTGTCACTTACTTGTAACNAACTATACGAGCAGTTTTCATATTTTGAACCATTTGTGATTGGAACACGATGAAGAGTTGGAGTATTCCCCCTATGAAAGCCATGATCCGTCGTGAGACTTAATGCTAAAATATGATTAGCTTACAAAGAACCAATCAGATACATTCTTCACGGTTGTTTTGGGCATCGTATTCTAGGGCTTTCTGCATGTATGACTTCAATTTTGATTTAGCTGTAAGCTGGAAAGAATGATCTATTTCTATCTGTGTCAGGTCTATCAATCCAGTTGTTGTCATTCAGCAGTTACAAGCAGTGTGCGTCGGACCCAGCTTTAATGCTATATGACCTTTAATCAGATGGTGATTTATCTTAGGTCGGCTAATTCCTCTTGTTGAGTAGAACGATGATGGTCTACCTAAGACAGAGCTCGATCTGATCAAAGATCACATAGCATTAAAGCTGGGCCCGAAGCACACCGCTTGTAACCACTGAATGACAACAACTGGAGTGGCAGACCTGACACAGATAGAAATAGATCATTCTTTCCAGCTTACAGCTAAATCAAAATTGAAGTCATACATGCAGAAAGCCCTAGAATACGATGCCCAAAACAACCGTGAAGAATGCATCTGGTTGGTTCTTTGTAAACTAATCATATTTTAGCATCAAGTCTCACGACGGATCTTGGCTTTCATAGGGTGAATACTCCAACTCTTCATCGTGTTCCAATCACAAATGGTTCAAAAAATGAATACTGCTCGTGTAGTTCGAAACAGATAATAGCATGCCGATCGGCTCACGATTTATTATATCGAGAACTCCCACAGCTATCAATCATGAACATTGAAGCTTCGCCAAGTGAAAATAATCCATAGCTATAACTCAACGAAAAAGTTCTGATGATTTTGATTTCATCAAAGTTAAAACAATTTTATTATATAGGTTGTACCGCACATATTTATTCCTGATACAGTGACTCAGTATATCGATATCTATTCAATGAGCCGGACTCATTTCTTCCCAGTTTTGACGGATATTTCAGAATTTTCTTCTCAACAGAGATGTCTTTAGGTGCACCTTTGAACTATGACTTTTCAATCTTGGTAAAAGTATTCCTTGTGAATGAGATAATAAGACTCTTCTACCTTCAGTATATTTTATGGAGGGTACGCTTCTACGAATATTGATAAAACCAGTTTAAAAAATTTAAATCGTCAAATTTTAATGCAGTTTTTTAAAAGTTCTACAGTACTGGTACTTGAATAAGGTGCACATATAGACGACTCAATACTGCAAGAACATCTTGTCCAATAAAACTAAATTTTATTTGGGGTATACCAACCCCAGAGTTGTACGTGTTGTATAACTTTCAGTTAGAAAAGTTGACTTCTCAATATTTTAACAATTTCCCATATCAGAGTCACGATTTTAGGTAGATTTAGTGTTTTCTAACTTATGACTAGAGAGAGCTTTTCGAAAGTTTTACTGTTATTTGAACTAGAAGCTACATGTCGTATCTAAAATTTTCAATGTGATTGGTTGAAGTTTCCTTCGAGTATTCACTTCGCAATATGCTAACTATCTTCGGCGACTGGTATTGTTTAGGTTGTAGCGAAGTATCTGACTTCAAGATTTTTCAACATATCTCTTGTCAATGCTCATAAAAACTTGTCCGTGTTTAAATTATATTCAATTCAGATTCGGCAATAACGATTGTTACTAAAATTGAAAATCTAAGTTTACTGTCTTTTATTGAAAAGTCATAGCTAAAAGCAGCATTCTAAAACAGATTTCTTATAAAAAATAATTTTGAAGAATCCTTTATTTTTGTGGAGAAATTAATGCCGATTCATCGAACCGATATGACCATATCGATTTTTTGAATCGTAAATATATTTTTGGTGCATCCTGTATCTGGCTGATGGAGAGGTTCGACACAATTTTTAACTGAATTGTCATTCGTCTTTTCTTCCATATGCATTATTCAAGTACAGGTAAGTTGCACCCAGAGCAAATGTCGAACAAAAGTTTTCGATCGACTTATATTATCACATGGCTAAATAGAGCTTGCCTAGAATATTAATCATATCACCTGTGAAACATTTTTTTTTGAAATTTTAGCTGAGAAAGTTTCTCAATACAGATAACCCTCAAAAACTACCTGTTTAAGTGATTTTTAATAAATTTCACGTTTCCACACATTTAGATTAATGGCACATTCTTGGAACAGACTTATGCAGACTCAGTCCTAAATCGTGAGTCAAACTGTTTATGCTTAAACGTATGTCGTAGGTTTTGTCTCCCCAAAAAAAGACCGACTAATTCAGTCAGATGATACAGCGACTCGAGGTACTTCCAAACCTATCCAGCATTTTTCTTGGAGTATTCCTCCCAAACAAGCAGACAAGAATTTGGAAACACGCGTTTAAACGCATCAAACGAAAACCGAGATTGCCACCCATTCACGCCCATAAATAAAGCGCAATAAACGCGTTTTTTTGTGTAAAATTTTCGCTTTTTAATTGTGAAAACACCAAAACGTTCAGAAATTGAGCGTTTACACTAGCTCTTATTCCAGACGTATTCCGAACTTAAGAAACAATTCGTGTAAACGCTCAATGTCTGAACTTTTTGGCGTTTTCACAAGTAAAAAGCGAAAAATCTACACAAAAAACGCGTTTATTGCGCTTTATGTATGGGCATGAATGGGTGGCAATCGCGGCTTTCGTTTGATGCGTTTAAACGCGTGTTTCCAAATTCTTGTCTGCTTGAGCACTTTCACTTATCTTTTTAATCTTCAAGTGAAATGAGGGTGAAACACGGTTTACATTGGTCGTGAAAAATATTTCTTCGTTGTTCAGAAAGTCGAAATTTTCAATGACATTGATGAAAGGTGCGTAGGCGGCTCGTTTTTCTCAAAATCGTGCATCAGAATAATATCCGTGAGCGAAATGCATGTGATTTTTAGAACCGACATGAAATTTTGAGCTGAATGGAAATTAATTGATGAAAATTGGTTTCTCGAAAAATTTAACTTCCACTGTATCACAAGCCAAAGTATTAGAAAGATGGACTGAAGGGACTACAGGTTTTTTCATGATGGAATACGATTTTCACTAATTCATTTCGCATTCAGCTCAAAATTTCATATCCGTTCTAAATATCACATGCATTTCGCTGACGGATATTATTCTGATGCATGATTTTGAGAAAAACGAGCCGCCTACGCACCTTTCATCAATGTCATTGAAAATTTCGACTTTCTGAACAACGAAGAAATATTTTTCACGACCAATGAGAACCGTGTTTCACCCTCACTTGAAGATTAAAACGATAAATGAAAGTGGGAGAGGAATGTTCCAAGAAAAATGCTAGGTAGGTTTGGAAGTACCTCGAGTCGCTGTATCATCTGACTAAATTAGTCGTTCTTTCTTTGGGGAGACAAACCTACGACATACGTTTAAGCATAAACAGCTTCACTCACAATTTAGGGCTAAGTCTGCATAAGTTTGTTCCAGGAATGTGCTATTAATCTAAATGTATGGAAACGTGAAATTTCTTTAAAATCACTTAAACAAGTAGTTTTTGAGGGTTATTTGTATTGAGAAACTGTCTCAGCTAAAACTGCACCAAAAATGTTTCAGAGGGGTTATTGGCGATCTGCTTGAGGAGTTCTGTTTAGCCGTGCGCAAATATAAGTAGGTCAAAAGTTTTGTTCGACTTTCACTGTGGCTGTGACTCATCTCCGTTTTAAAAAAGGTATAAATGCTTTCATCCATGTACTCAAATTTTAAAGTGAAATGATCAGATTGGCAGAACTTCTAACAAATCGATCAAATCGATTTCTTTGCATGATAGAGCTAACAATACTGCAAATTGATCATGAGGCTAGAGGAAAATCAGGCTTTATTTTCAATGAAAAAGTTTCTGGTACTTAGAAGTAGATTTAACTTACCCGTTGAACCAGAGATCGAAAGAGGGCAACACTCATTCGACACACTTGTCGATTCACAGTGATCATCCATATGAAATCTCCGGTGGCAGCAAACAGAAAGTCTAAGCCAGCAAGGACTAAGTGGAGAAGAAAGAAATATAATAATCATTATTGTTGACAATGAAAAAAGTGGCTGTATTTGAACTTACTAAACAGCCAAACTACTCGCTCCATAACTTCATCATGAAACGAAGAGTTCGATGAAGATGATGATGCGAAAACGTTAATTCCACGAGGTTCATTCGTTCTCAAATGGCTAAATTTTATTAGAAAACAGATTTCATACCCAGTGGCAAAAACTAGATTGTGACAAATTACCTATCCCACGGCACACTGTTTAGAGAATTGAATTCGATGTTTCTTGTATATGTTTTACTATTACTAAGTGAATCGACATCAATCTGATGCTTATCAACACAGTCATTTTGAAAGGATTCATGAGCAAACAATCCGTTGATACGACCAAAGAGAATTACATTACTAAGAAGGCAGAATGCATGTAGATGAATCAACACCATAGCAATAGTCATCAGTACAGCATCAGTCCGATCGGCAAAACAGAACTGCAAACAAGTCAAGTATATAGGTCAGTTCGAAATCAGTCCGAATATACGTACTAATCGACGAATGCTAACTGCTTTTCCTTTGTCAGTATTTTCTGCGCCATCATCTAATTTTACATAGATGCTCTCGCTCTTTGCTCTGGTGAAAAATCGTCGCCAATCAGAAATACTACAAAAAATATTGAATTCATGGCACATTAATCGAAGAACTTTATCGAGTAGTTCATACCTGGTGGACGAGAGTCGTCTATTCTTCTCATATTGATCACTTTCGTCGTTGAAACGATTCGAATTTGTATTCGCTGCATTCAAAAGAGGCTGTTTATCGCTCATTCGATAGTGGTTAACAAAACTATGATGAAAATAAGAATGATCACAGAAAATTTTCAATATTGCATCAATCAAAAAATGTTCGTTACGGGTGTATGATTCTTCAAGCGTTTCGTTTTCTTTGCACATAAACACAGCGGAAAAAGCATGTGCAGCCAACGTACCATAACACTATCGAAAATTATCTACGTAAGAGAAAAACATTACCTTTACGTGGGTGTTTATATATGGTAGAGGCAATCGATTTCTATCAAATGATGTCATTCGTTGGAACCGAAAGTCGAAAAAATCACTTGATTGCAGTACAAATATAAATCAATCATGAAATAGGGAAATGAATCCAAAAACTGAGAATAAGATATGAATATTATAGTTGCTCCCCGTAAAAATTTACAAGTATTATGTGATATATCCAATAGAACAGAGATACATATTTTTTTTCACTACTCAGAAAATTCAGGGGGAAATATGATTCGAAAAATAATTCTGCATAAAAAGAAGCTCTTCTATTAAACAAAGCACAACAAAATGTAGCAGTTTTCTTTTAGTTGTGTTGTATACATACAGAACATTCTAAAGGGGTTTTCATGTGTGGATACTTCTTCGAAATATCTAACAAATATCGGAATATTAATTTTGACTTGAAACCATGAACACTTGGAACTTAAAATGTTGTGACATGTTTTACCTATTCGATAATACAGATTATAATTGGAATGTAAAGACGTCGCTCCATACGCATTATACTGTCGATTTAGTTTCTCGAACAATATCAATTTCCTCGATTGTACTTCCTATTTCTGAATGGTACAATCAGATGTTGTGCATTATGAAAAGAGAATTGAAAATTTTTCTCAGGATTTTGTTGGAAGCAAGCAAAGAAGCAAAAGTTCCAGAAACCACTAGAAAACAGCAAAGTGCTTTTAAAAATGCTACAAGTGTTTCAAACCGTTTTTGCATTTTTCTGTTGAGTTCTTTAATAGGTTTATAATATGCTCGAACAGCCTTGGAGCGGACTTAGGCTGCATTGTGTAACAGCATGAAATGCAAGTGTGGCGAAATCTCATCGACTAAATATATAACCACAGATTAGTAATAACGTAACATGATCTAGCGAATTCTTGACGCATCAGTTGTAAAAAATGCCAAGTCATCATTCAGTTTCTGAGACATAGAGTACCCTGTAGACTAAAAAAATTTTCTTGTGATACATAATCGGTTGAGAAAGCTGTTTGACTCCAGAGATTTGGTGTAAAAGTCTATCGGGAAGATTCTGAGCAGAGATCGAAATTCATCCTGACTGGAGAAAACTGTTATTCTGTACTTAAGGAAATATCTATTGAGAAGTTCTACAGAGTGATTGGGCATCTCAAAATGCTCAGAGTACAAGGTTTTTAATCCACATCATCGAGAACATGGATATGTTCTTCATCCATTGCATACTAGTATCGTACTTTCAAAATGCTCTTCTTTAATTATTATTTCACTCAATCATGATGCACAGAAAGCTTCTGAAAAACATAGGTGAATGTTTAAATCCATCGGTTCACAAGGTTTATTGAAATTGATTCTGACTTTAGGTACGCACATTCGAGTGACATGAAATTTTCACGATACGTCGGAACCGTTAGAGAAAGTCCGTGATTAAGATGTAACTTTACACTGTGGCCTTCATGGGATGCAATTCATGGAAAGATGCAATCAAAAGCATGTTCGTTGACGACTGATTTTCTGTGACTCTAATTTTTTACACATGCAATATTTCTTATCGAAGGATCTTTGTTGGGATTCCAACGTCACTAGTACAATTCGTCGCACTGATTCGTCGTGTTCATTTCATCGCATTGCTCTTAATTAATTTGTTTTAATATAAACAATCAAAGTAAAATAAAATAAATGAAAGATTCAAAGAGATGAATTAAGTACCAATAGGTGGTTGAAAGCTGCAAGGCGTGTCACTTTTAGTGGGAAAAAGGATCGATAAAAACTTTGAATCAAACATGATCAGGATAAAGCTAAGGTACACGAAGCATAATTTTATTTGCCAATCGGTTAACGAATTTCAACTCAAAATGCACCTACGATAAAACTGATCCAATATTTTTAATTACGCGACTATGATATATGAAATATAAATCGGTGAGGTTGAAATTCTGTTTCGTTTTTCAGATTCAACGTTCACCGTACACTACGCATCGAACGAATCGTCTCAAATCAATTAAATCTTTTCGGTAAAAGGAAAAACAATGCTCCTCCATGAGATTTACATCTACAATTTTGAGCCACAAGGACGACGAATTTGATCTTGCAATGTCAGAATCAAGATTGAAAAGTTAAAGCCACTTTACACACCATTAATTTATTAACTGAAACGAAAATCGTGTATCAATTAAACATGTTATCATATCAATTTATTGATGAAAAGATTTATATCGCAGATGATACCGCACTGGCATGCTTCACAATCCGATAGTGTTTCGTCTATTGAATTGAAAGACGAAAGTAAAGCTCGAGCTTCAAGCACAGATGAGCAATCGAGTGAAATTCTTCATTAATGGCTTTAAGAACATACCCTCTCAATGCGGCTGGTGCACTTCCAAAAACTGGGTAACTCATGCAAACGATTCAATGATAACATGCCGCTGTAACAAGCGATGCGAATTCCGTTTTCGAAAAACAATTTAAAAAGACATATCACGATGAAGTTTTGATGTGGCGCAACGACATGCAATTTATCTGTTCTGAAGCTGAACAAATATTGGTTCCCTACTGATGCTATATTCAAGGTTAACTATCTATAAAATGTGTGTCTGGTTCTCTAATTATTTTTGATGTAGATATTTTCCGGTGACAGTATCAACTCTTTACACTACACGTGATGATGACTAATGAAAATATTCTTCTCGTCTATCGAGTGTTAATTGGTGAAAGCAATGAAGATTACAATTTATTTTGTCGAAAGTGTTCGAACAAGACAAACTGCAACTTGAATCAATCATGACTAATTTTGAAACTGATACAACCCAATCAATCAAAGATTTGCAAGATAATGACTTGCACAAAGGTATCTTCTAGTCTCCTTCAAAGAAAAAGATAAGTAAAACGTTTTTATAGGATGTCTGCTTCATTTTGTATAAGTTGTATAGCAGCAAATTCAAAACAAAGGACTGGCAACAAAAAAAAGAGAACATTAGTGTGTTTGTTTAAATGCAAACTAAGAGTATTGATGTTACCATTGTTTCAGTTGATCAAGTAACAACTGCATTAGACTTAATTCCCGATCAATCTAAAGATGATGCCGACGATTTACTGCATTATTTGAAAAACCATTGGATTGGTGAACCAAAACTAAAAGGTAATTTTTTCCTTCATTCGTGAGAAAGTTGAAATATGTTCAACATTCTTAGGATAAAGTAGAAAGAAGTCTCAATATGACTACAAGTAATGGATTATTATTGGTCGTGTCTTCACTGGTATATCTAGTTCCAGGGATTCAATGGAAGGCGTGCACAATGCATTTGTCAATCACGTCTCAAAAAAAAATTCAAATATCGTGAAAATCAGAGAGAAAAGTCATCGTGAACAATCGAAATTTGAAGTGAACATCGAGAGGATTCTCCAAGGTTCCTATTTAAAGACGAAAGCCAAAACTTGTTATTGAAGATTAGACGAACGAATTACTCAGCTAGTCAACTCACATGCCTCATCTCAAATGGATCAGTAGTTAGAAAAACTTCGGGGTCACCGTTACTTCTTAAATTAGTTTTTCTCTTTGCTTTCTTCGCTTTGTTGTAATCGATTTCTTTATCCTTACTTTACGAATGAGGTAAAATACGGATGAATTCATTGATGGATTTCAAATCTTTAAAGAAAAGAATTAAATACGAGGAATAAAAAGAAAATGTTGCGTCGAACAGAACGAAATACATTTTTCTGTAACCCATGTTGATATATTGCCATTCCCATCTGGCTCAGACTTTCATTGGCAGATTCAGTAAGGTGACTTATGTACTTCATCTATAGTGTTTTTGTAACCACTTTTTGCCATCATTCAGGTAACGAAAATTTCTAAATTTAAATTTCAATCAAATAGTATAGTTCTCTTTGATCAGAGTCAACTGTAAATTTTACTTTTAGATCAAGAAAATTCAATTTATGTCAACTTTGTTGGTCACAATCAACAAATGCAGTATCAAGAAAGTAAGGTTCGTCCTTGATCAGCAACTGTTCTTTTGAAGCTGAAGTTAGTTATGATTATGATACTGAATCAGATTACCAAACAGATAATGCAAAACACGCTAGTTTCGAAGATAATCATGAGGATACAGATGACCATGTCATAATTAGATTTATGTGTGAGCCTGTCCGGATAATCCACGACCGACCA
>OENT01002330.1:0-10699 GCA_900239685.1 Rotaria macrura | reverse complement strand
TTTTTTCGATTTTTGCCGGAGTGCTCATCTCTTCAAGGACGCAACTAGTTTACTTGAATTTTTCACTGTGCGTCTATCGTTATCTGAGGTATCCTCAGTTAAAAAAAGGATGCGAATGGACAAACCATTGATGAGTTGGTGTGGAATACTAAACACATGCGAAAAATGAGTTTTTTCGCCTTTTCTACATAAACATATCGATTGAACTGATAATGGTAGAGCGTTGAGATTTTGGCTATAAGGTAATCTCATCGAGTACAAACTCTGATAAAAAATCAGCTCTCGAACAAATTCCGTTTATTCTAGCTGACTTTGGTAACTTTCGCTTGAGAGTGGATGAAAACTTTAGATGGTATGATCTGATTTTCTATTTAGTAAACATCAGTATACAAACCCCTATTAATACAATCATATAACTCTTTTGAAATGTGCAAAACAATTTTTGAAGAAAAATCCCTGGAAGGGAGAACAGTCTAAGTTTCCCTTTTCAAATTCCTGTATCCCCTACATGATTTTCGGTTAGAATTTTTTTTCTTAGTTTTCTCAGACGTTTTATAGTTTATAGAATATGGTATGATCTACTGATAAACAGCACACAGAGAATCTTGTCGCATCATGCAAAGTTTTCAATAAATAATGGAATTTGATACAAATAACTTTGGCTATACTCTCCTCCAGGGATTTTCCTCGAAAAATTGTTTTGCACATTTCAAAAGAGTTATATGATTGTATTAATAGGGAGTTGTATACTGATGCTTACTGAATACAATATCAGTTCATAAAAGAAGCCGAAAGCGAATCGCATTGTCGAATAATTCGATTCGATTCGATTCGACGGCAATAAGACGGCGACTAAATGACAGTAATGAATATCCCCAATCATAGCAATGCAAAAACCACGGATCAAATGATAATGCTCATACTAGTTTTAACGCTAAGCAACATGTCAATAACATCTTATTAGGCCATCCTCAAAACAACAACCAAATACGCGTACAGGAACATCAACATATGATCAATAATCATTTTCCATTTTCTCATTTGAAACGAGCAAAATCAAACGATCTTCCATGTTTCTATTTACAATTCGAAGATGTTTTGACTGTTAACAAGTTACCCTCATCGGCTAAAATCATTCATGAACTAAATTATTTCTTTTACAATAAATGGATACCATCCTTTAAAGGTTTTACAATTTGTTCATTGATAGGAAAATGATAAAGCTGATTATTCTGAACTGATTAGTATTCAATGACCAGAGAAAATTGACGATAAACTTGTTGAAGTAATTAAACCTAAGCATTATCCGGATTGTTTCGTTTTTGTAGTACGACATATACCAGTTAACATTCCAAATGAACACATAGCCAAATATATATATCAGCTGTTTAAGTCTGCTGTTAAATTTACAGAAATTAATCACCTCAAAAATAATAACCAATCAACGAAAGATTTGCTTTTTACGATAACGGATATCATTGAATATTATACAGCTTTAGATCTTAAACTTATTGATATTGGAAATCAAACACTACCACTTACACAATTCAGAACAAGTTATAAACTAACATAGTGTACTAAGTGTTGGAGTGTGGACCATATAAGATATGAATGCGATGAATCAACAAAAGGCCGCATATGCCTTGATAAATACGTAGAAAATTTTAAGCACCAATGTCAAGCAGCTCCAAAGTGTGCTCAGTGCAACAAAGAACATTGGTCATTAGATAATAAGTGTGAATTCATCCGTCAATATCGACAAGACCTTAAATCTGCGGTAGAAGAGGCAGTGGCAAGTGGGAAACTGCAACGAATTTCCACAAGTGGCATAAAAAGATCCTTCACAAACAAAGTCGAGGATTTCCCAGCTCTTGTACATTCCGCACAAGACCACCTACCATGTGCATAGAATCTCAATGAAAAAGAAAATATTGAACTGTTGAACGAGCTTCAAAAAACTAATGGATCGATGAATAGCTTACGGGATGACATTGAATCACTCGGAAAAAAAATTAATCGAAGAAAACAGTAAGCGATTATTTCAGGGCAAATTAATCCATCAACAACAACAAAACATTGTACTCGTTATAAATCTATTTCAAAGTATTATCAAATCATTAACAGAATTTTCACCTGAGCTCGATTATAAGGTAAGAAAAAAGATAGAGAAACAAGTGAAATCATTAACTGATATTGGTAACAGAATTTCATTCAATGTTATCATTATTCATCCCGAAGAACAAACAACAACGCATCAAATTCAATGAAATACAGAAATAACATCAACAATTACAACTGATGCCGGCGGAGGTAATAAAAATGAAGAATTAAATATGTCACTTGAGACAATCAACAATGACTCAGTTAAACAACATCAAGCTAACTTTTAACGCGCCTTCCTTCTTTCTTCGATCCATCCTTATCTCCCCTCTCCCTTCTCACTTTTCTTCTTCTTCTTCTTCATCTTCTCTTTCTTTTTCTTCGTCTTCTTTTTCTTCTACTTTTTCCTTCGAACTAGGAGACAATTCTTTACAAGGTGACCAACAGAGACTCAGATAGTTTGGTATTAATGAAAAAGAATGTAAGCAGATGTCGAAGTACTTATACGAATGGTATTCTTTATCAACATTAAATCAATTCATGAACCAATGGGAACTACGCGGGGGAAAAGAGAAATCCAGTCAGGAAGCCGAATATATACCGGGGTCGCCGAACATCGCCAGTATGAATTTTCGCCAATTATTGCCGAGAGTCCGTAGGGTGTACTGACGAATGTCCACCTGACTTTCACCAATTGGCGAATGTCCATGTGGTATATTGATGAGTGTCCAATGGACATTCGTCAATATTGGCGAATACATGATAGACATTCGCCAATTTTCACGATAATTTACTCGAAAAATTCACTAAGGACACGCCCGGATATGATATGATCATACTGAAGAAATTCTAATGAAAATGTGTAAGAAAAAAATTAAGTCACACGTGATATACTCCAGATGAACAAAGGAAAATGCCAAGTGAACAAATCAAGTTGTGAAAAAGAAATAGTAAAAGAAAACAAACTAGAGAAGGCTGAAGATAACAATCTAAATGTAATCAGATCATGAGCTTCACAATGGTACTGACAAGTCTGAATGAAAACTTTCTTCTTGATTTTTGTTTCCTTTCTTACCTATACCAACAGGACCACCAACAATATAAGCAAATGACGATATTGTTTCAACCAGTGATCTTTGGTTTGAAGCCAATAAATTTAGAAGTTTGATGATCTGTTAACTTTTACGAGCAACTGTACATGTTGATTCGTGTGATTTTGCTGTTGAGAACCTTAATCCTGCCTGAAACATTCTGTCAGATACTACACTTTCCTCTAGCTTTAAACATGGTGAAAAAAGCCACAAATTTAGATGTGGTTGAACAAAACGGGTACACAGACTATGAATCAAAAGTTGATGTATGTTCCACAAGTCGGCAAGAACATAATAGACACTGTATTACAATAGGAAAGAGTTCATAATATATATAAATATTATCTGCTCTAATAGTTGAGAATGTGAGGAACTTTCAACAGTATTGGTGAATGTCCACATGACTTTCGCCATAATCGCGAAAGACCGGTTGGCGAAAGTCATTCTGGCGAAATTCGGGCTACCCCATATACCCCTCACTTTCATGTCATATAATATTCAAGGGTTAGCCACAATAGGACTCGAAGTACTCAATCTAATTCATCAAGTGGGCGTCTCTTTTATCGTCTGCACTGAAGTGAGAGATCATTATAATGTTCTTCAAATTCCGGATTTTAATATGTTTCACGAGAAGGGAACGAATAAAAATGGGGGTGTGTCCATAGCAGTTGGAAAACATTTAAATGCAACAAAGGAGGAAACCAAGTTGCAAAACACTTTAGTAATAGACATATTAGGATTAAATGAACCAATAAGAGTAATTGGTATTTATTGGCCACATAGCCAACATAGAAATATACAAGAAGTAAATTCATATATAATAAAAAATACAATCATAACCAGTGATTTTAATGCATCAGTAGCACAGTGGAATAACCAAAAACAGACAACAGAGGACAGAGTATATTGAAATGGAGTGAAGAAAATCTACTAACTGGAATTTCAAACTATTCAAATTCCTCAAAAAGATCCTTGAGAAATATTGATTTGACTTTTGCAAATTTTGCGAGAATAAATTGGGAGACTTTGAAATTTGGAACTAGTGACCATTGGCCACTAGTTTACAGATCTGAAGTCATCTTCCTTCCTACCTCTCGAAAATTTGCTATCACTAAATGGAAACATTTCGAGGTGATCCTAAATACACTACAAGAGTATTGGATGAAGCAGTGCGACTTCATGACGACAGTTCAATGTTATAAAAATTACACTCAATTCTTAGCAGCACTAAAAAACCGTCTGACGAAATGGCAAGAAATATCCAAATGGAAACCTACTTTGCCGCTCCCGCTACGTGAAAAATTGAATCAACTACATAAGATCAGAAATAGATACTATAATTATCGACAGGAAAATGATTGTTTATGTCTTCGCCAAATGACTAGATATGTCAAAACAGAAATGAATATATACCGATCTAGTAAACGGAACTAATTCTTAGCAGATATTCAACAAAATCATGGTAGATCAGAATCAACCTTTTGGAAACATCTTTCTAGTATCTATCGACCGAAATCGTTACCCTTTCGAAAACTCAGAGTGAACGAAAAAGAGATTATTTCTCAATAGGAAATAACAAAAGAACTACATGACTATTACTCAATGCTATTTACTGCTCCTGAAGTAAATCTAAACGACCCTTTTGATGTCCAAGTAAGAAGAGATTATAACAACATTCTAAATCAAGTTAAATCGTATAAGAAAACAGTTGAGTTAACATCATCCTATGAACTAAAAAAAAATGATCGATACTCATAAACCAAAAAAATCATCAGGGTATGATGCTATTTCCAATTTTATGATCAAACGCGTTCCACGAGGCTATTTGCATTGCTTAAGCAAATGCTTTAATGATTGGTTAATGGAAGGAATACTAACGGATGATTGGAAACTATTAAAAATAATAACTCTAAATAAACTTAAGCTAGATTCAGCCCACTGTGATCAAACCAGACCTATTTCACTGCTAGCTACTCATTCTAAACTGTTCCAAAAATTTTATTGAAACGAATTCAATATTGGGCTGAAACTAATCTATTAATACCGGTGGAACAGTCAAGTTTTAGAAAAGGATGCTTACTACAAACTAGAGTACTGTCAATTTATCAAGAAGTACACAATTTCCTTGCAGCAAATGTGCCCACGCTCAGTTTATATGCCGATTATAAAAAAGCTTATGATGAAGTTTGCCATGAGGGGCTGATTGTAAAGCTATACCATATGAAAATACCCCTTGAATTATTAAAACTAATGATAAACTGGCTAAATAATCGAAAAGCCTTAGTAGAATTCGGAAGTCTCAAATTAGATGAATTCGTTGTCAACGTAGGACTGCCACAAGGAAGTTCACTGAGCCCCTACATTGTTATTATTTTTCACTCCGATATTGTAAGCTGCACTGGCGCATGATCGACCCACATCTTTACCAATGATCTTTGTGCTCTTATAGTACCCCCAATTCAGAAAAGTCTACGAAAAATGTTACAATATATCAATAAGAAGGGGTCAGAAATATGTCAGAATCCTTACGATTACTCCTTGAAATGGAAGCAGCCAATAAATGTGGATAAGACTGTTGCACAGTTGTTTCATACACAAGTAGTTCAACCTAACGTACATATGTACATGGATGGAAACCAGCTGAAATGTGTAAAAAGATTCAAATATTTAAGATTCGAGTGGTCTGACAAATTATCTCTCACCCCAACCGTGGACTATTGCATAGAAAAAATCACAAGTTCATATATAAAATTGAAGTGGTTGAAAATGAATAAACAGATCACTACCAAGGAATTGAGGCTCTGTTTCTTTGCGTATAGTTTCCCATTCTTTGCTTGGATTTTCCCATTTTTCCCCTCTTACCAAGCCCACAACAAGTAGCACTACAACGTAAATTTAGATTGGGGTTGAGATTGGTGCATAGATGCCCTTTTATCGCCACACACGATATCCCATTGATACTAAATGAACGATCATTAGAAAAATATGTGGCAGCATATCTCAATAAACAGCTAAATCGAACATTTCGGTCTGATCTGGGTGAATCTCTCTTTTATAATGACCTATTTAGTTGGGATCATCTCAGTAGCAAAGTCGAGAAACAGAAAATCTTAAGCATAAGTCACTATTTTAGATTATCAAGAGTAAAAAAATGAAGGATATGCATGAGTCATTTCTAATTCACTGGATTCAATTTATTGAAAATCATTTGTCCAATACTGGTAAATGAAATCTTTCCAACAGCTTGTGTTGTTATCCCCGCTTCCGTCTATTTTCTTCTTTTTTTCTTTTATCTTCTACTCCTTTTTTTTTACTTCTTTTTACTGTTTACTGTAGTTCATTTTTTCTCTTTTTTCTTTTTGTTTTGCCACTTATTATAAGCGTCAATAGACGTAATACATATGCATACTCAAAAAAATTCACCATCATATTTATGTATGTGTCACAAGGAAAATTAAAATTTCATTTCCTCCTATAGGGAAATTTGAAATAGCAGTAGCAGGAATAAATATATCATTTTTTCTGTTTCTTCTCATGAAAATTTGAAATAAAAGATGCCATGATATCGTGCTCTATGTTGATCGAGATAGAGGGGAGAAGAATCGAACTTATACGTCTACTAAAGGAGACCAGTTTTGAGAAAGTCAACGTGCATGAAAAGAAATCAGGGATTTATATAATTCCATATTCGACATCAACACCTTTTATAAAAAAGAGTCCATGCGCATGTTCAAACTCTGAATGAAAAATTTCGTGCAAAGTATTTCATTAACAGAGAAATGTGCGAAGGTATTAATTTAGTTATATGAGGTGATTGCGGCGATGCACAGTTTAAATATTGGGTGCAAAAATTGTTCATGCTTATCAAAGTTGGAGATTTGAATGTGGCATATAGAAAAGGTTAAATTTGTCGTCCATTTCGGTACATGAAGGACGTTACACGAAATTAAGTGAATGTCATAATCGCTTCGGTCATCATGGACACGATAAGACGTAAGACGAATTATATGAATTATAATGTATTTTTCTCGTAAGAAAAAGAAACAATTCATTTTGTAGATAAAGGATTATTATTCTATAAATAAATCGAGCAAACCAAACACATAACTGCAACAAAAAAGATTTTCCCTTGCAAGATTATTTCTATTCGTTCATCGTCGAATGATTGTATTATGTATAAACTGTGTACAGTAAAAAGTGTCTTATGCTATTTCCTCGGTATTGAAGTTCTCTTGTATTTGAGAAAATGTGATTTTTCCGATCTACGAGATATTGATCTAACAACTTTACCAACAATTGTATTTACACAAGCGTGTGAAGAATACCTAATCATAGGAGCAAATTCAATTGTAGAAATATGTCGTTTTAGTGGAAAATGTGCTAAGAAATCTTGCCTATGCAAAGCGAAAGATGCCAAATGTTGTACAAAATGCTATTAAAAAAAAATGCACGTGTGCAAACATGAAATTTATCTTCTAGAGATGAGTGCGTTATTTTCAATAAAATAGGTCGTTCCTATTACTTAATAGTAGAATATTTAGTTTGAAAAGATAACTTTGGAAACATACGATAATTTGTCACGATAATATAAATATTGGGGAATAGTAACAGTGATTTCGTTTTACTCTTGTTGGGGCTATTTAGAACTCCTCTATAGGGGAAATCGAACTTTTAATTTCATCTGGGGAGAACTACAATCTTCACATTTTGACATCAAATGTTGAGAAAAAACACAATATTTTAATTTGCCGTACGTGATATTAAAACTTCAATTTCCCGAAGAGGAATTTTAAATAGTCCTGGATTCAAATTTCCCATTGGACATATATATATATATATTATGTTAAGAACTTTATAAAAAGTAGATACTGAGGAATGTACAATAATGTTAATGCTCGCCTCGTCGAGCGTTAACGTTTATTTTATTATATAGTCTTCAAAGAAACATGTATATATTTATAAGAGAAAAAAAACAGACAAGAAAGATATATAACAAGTGATAGAGAGAGAGAGAAAAACACGTCATCCAGGGCATGGTGATATTCCCTGTAACAAATAAAATTCTGCAAGTAAAATAAAATACGTAATATGGATAAATAAAGAGAAAAATCTTTTGAAAAGAAAACGGTGAATTTTATGTCCAATAAATGTATTGAAAAAATTGCATATTCGATCATTTTCCATGCTTCACTAGATAGAACAACTGTATTTTAGTGCGTTTTGAAAATAGCGTCTAAACTCTAGAGAAAACGTGCGAGATGCCAAAAGCCGCATTCAAACGCAGATTATTATATTTTTTTCCTTGGTAGTTTAGATTCATTTCTATCCATTACTCTTCATCTTGTGTGTTGCTGTAGTCAGTTTTCGACGCGTCATTTGGGTTTTTTGTCGTCATCGGTGCAAAGTTCTTGATTATCTATCAGTCAAGAAGGTACTTCATTAATGTGCATGGTTGTTGTTCTTAACGCTCTCTTTTGTTTTGATTCATTTATATCCATTCTTTTTAATTTTTCTTTATGACTGCATCTGAATGTTTCAGCGATTCAAACGATGCCATGAATACCAAAGCTTCTCGCTTATCATCGTTCTTTGTCTTAACTGATAGTCATGGAAAATACTTGGATCGGATAATCACAACCTCCCAGTACCACTCCACAACCCAATCGATTTTTAGTCTCAGATGGCTTGATGAACACAGCCCATCACTGTGTGCTTGGTCGTTTCTCCTTTCACTATTCGTTGCATGTATTTTGGCATCGGTGCTACAATGTTATTATTGATTCGCACTAATTCGATTCGGATTACATCAGCTGAAGGAATAATCGAACAAGTCTAAGAAACCAACCACATCATTTGTTGTAATTATTCACGTCGAATGCATCAGAATACTATCACCATCATCCTACGTTTCCGTGTTATACAACCTGCTGCTCAATTCCTAATCAATCGTCTTTACTTTCTAACATCAACACGTACAATAAATTACTAACTTCTCTCTGAAAGAATATGGACATCACACTTCTTCATTTGTACATCACCGATCGACATCGACATCTCAGTTCTGATTATATGAATTTACACAATAAATATCGTGATCTCATCTGCAAGACAGTCATCCACCATTTCGATCGTTTCATACGCTCTCTGTCACCGATACCACCAATCATTAACACATCCCTCAAACCCCTGTCATACTATTTGTACCTGAACAGCAACAACAACCAAAAGCTTCTAAATCTCAAAAACGTTTACGGGAGACACTCCATCGACGAAATAAACAGAGGCATGAAAAACAGAAAGCTAAACAGCAAGTTAGTACAACTCGACGAGATGTTTATAGACAATGAACACTACGAAAAATAAGTTAGGTTCTCGATCAAAAGTCTATCAACCACTATTGAAGACCATATCCACAATTCAATAAAATAAGCATTCAATTGAATCATCCGTCCGACCAAGCTCTCGTAGAAACCTCACTATCTCTGGAAATCTTTAGCGAAAAAAACGTTGAGTGTTGGATTCCTCATCGAAAGCAGAGCTCTTTTACTTTGTTCGATTTTCACTTTTTTTCTGTATCACTAAATATTTTGTTTCGTACTTATTAATCAGCTTTTATGTTATTGTATCAGAACTTTGTAGGCTAAACTACACGTTATCCGACGTCATTGTTATTGTGTGCTACCAATCTGGCTTATGCTTCAGCAGGAGTATGAGTTACGATGGATTCAAAGAGGAAGATGTTTGTTTTCTTAAATTATTCGCGTAGCAACATATAGAGTTGACTATACGGTTCGCATGTCATTTGTTACTCCATGCATCTCTGAATGTCTGACGTGAATGAACACTTTCATAGTTATTTCTATTTCAAAGATAATTCAATGGATTGTCCTCTCTGCGACCGCTTTTTCTTGTTGACATGTTACTAAACTCTGCTCACAAAAGCAGAGTGTAAACTGACATTTTATTTCAGATTTCTAATGGAAACACTGCTTCTTGTGACTCCATTTTATCATGTCATAAGAAAAGTGACTCTCCGCCATTTGCTTTATCTTACCGATCAATATATTCAAAGTCGGTAAATGGTTTCAGTTTTGTGAGTGCTTTTTCTCTTCCTCGGTGGATCAGGATCGATCAGAGACTAATTGTTCTGCGGTCTGTTCAAGCGTGACGGAATCATGTTTTTTCTCCTTCTCTTTTCAATATTTCGATTTAATTAAGTTGGTTTAAGATGTTGTGTAGAATTTGAGACTAATCCAAATGATTATCCGGCGCCACCCCTACCTCCGATCCACACATAAGCAGTAAAAACAGATAAATATTTTTTTGTCCAATGTGCTGATTGTATCTGATTTTGACGAAAAAATTGCAACATTTTTTGGATACTCTACCTGACATACAGTGCCCTGGGGTAATTCGGATCACGACTTCAAAATTTTCATGTTGTTTTTGTTCCTTCTCCGTCATCCGACATTATTGAGAGATGAGTTTCGTATCACTGATACTTCAAA
>OENT01002329.1:7819-24213 GCA_900239685.1 Rotaria macrura | reverse complement strand
CATTACAGTTGGAACGGCAGAATTATTAGAAGATGACTCAAGACGAGTAGCTGATAAAGCACAACGTGAAGGAGTCGATGTAACTCTCATTGCTGGAAAACATCTGATGCATGTGTATCCGATCTTTTTCTCCTATTTTCCTGAAGCAAGAGATGCACTCAATAACATTAATCAATGGCTCGACGAGAAATTTCAATGAACAGGAAACTCTGTCGTCTATTTTTTTATGATTTCATTAGTTACTCCCTTTGTTTTGTAGTTATAAATAAAGTGTGAGAATAGTCCAATACTGTTCTATGCATATCACAACAGTCAATCTTGGTCGACCAGGCATATCTGAAGCAGATCTTCCATGTTTATCATCCTATGTAACTGCATCGTTCTGGTCAATTTCGCTGTTCTGGTAGCACAAAACTTGAAATATCTTTGATGATGCTGAGACAAAGATTATCATGAGTTTGAAATTAATCTGCAGAGGACTTTGTAAAAATTTTATAATGTGAAGCGATTATATTTTTTTTCCAGACAGACAGATAATTAAGTGATTGAAGCAGAAGAAAAGAATTTATTTGTATGAGCCACGTAGGCTCGAAAATAGAAAGGAAGTGATCATCACCACGGGTTTTGTCCTGATTGTCATGTCAGCGTGTTCAGAAGTTACATCGGTTGACAAGATACAAGAGAACATAAATATTTTCATGAATATTGAATAAAACTGTTATTATGACCAGTTATGAAAATTATTCTCGTATGAATACGACATTTACAGTATGGATATACTTTACTACACTTTTCTCATGCGATAACGAGGATCCTTCACGTTTCATGCGCACACGTTAAGGTTCTGCTGAAAGTTTTCGACAGAAATTTTTCACTGCAATTTCGACATTGATTTGTCATAGATCATGTGACGCATTATCTATCTTACTTTTGTTTTCTTTCACGTTCATTCGTATTCAAAATTCTACGTTTCAACGATTAGATGAACAACATTGGAATATATCTTGTTCTAAATTCAAAGTAATCATTAGTGAACATCTACATCGTTGGTATAAGAATTATAAATGTTTCTTAATCTTACGAAAGAATATCATATTATTTCCATCTTGCGAAGCGCAATTCTTGTATAAAAATAATCATCACTTGAAGTGTCACTCCGCTGTAAGTAATAAAAAGAAACATGAAATTGATTATGTTTTAAATTATTGTTACTTTCAAATAATCTCATGATTTATTATTATTCAAAAATGAACTAATCGATGCAATCTATAGAACTAAAAATAAGTAGACATAGGGTTGCAAAAAATCTTGAATGGATTTGGGATTTGTCACCAAATGTCAGAGGTTGAACTTGGATTTAGTTTCTGGATTTGTGGTATGGCTAGAACTGAGTTCCTAGCTGAGGATTTTGTCTAGATTTGGATCACAGGATTATTTATATTACTTTTTTCAGTTTAGGCTTGGGATTCGGGATTGGTGTTACATTTGTGATTTGGACCTAGACTTGGGATTTGTTTTCAATCGAACATGAGTCAAACTTTGTAGCCTTAATAAACTGAAACCTAATCTCAATCCCAACTCCAACTCCAAATCACAAACCCAAATCCTAACCTTACAGACGCAGACCAAATCCCGAATCCAAATATCAGCCGAGAACAAATCCAAATTGTTTTTCACCAAATCCCAAGGCCTTGGATTTGTTGCACCTCTCCTTAGGCATGCTTCTAGATCGAATTTAGTATATTTAAATTAATTTCGAATCAAGATTAGAATTTCATTTGTAATATTTTTAGTAATATTTTCAAGATCCAATCTAATCGTTGCACAGAAGAAACAATATTTTTCGTCGTTGAAATAGACTTAATAAATTTCAAAATCAAATGATGCCGAAAATTTCTCTTTTTTATGACTGGTCCTTGTTTCTTTTCAGTAACCATTCATTTTTGCGTAGTCTAATTGATGACAACAATACTTGCATATTACATACTAAACACTGAAACAAAAAATGATGTTTTGTCATTATTTCCCTTACTATGCAGTATTCTCATGTCTAATCTTTTTCTTGTTTTATCATAAGATTAAGTCGCTTCTTTAGATCAACATCTAATACTTCGTAAATATCGGACACATTAATTTTCTAGGACAAAAAGAATGTATTTCATTTCAGAGTTAACCATAAGGTTTTGTCAAAGACTCATGAAGTTGAGACTGTTAAGTACAGAAAAGTAGATCATAGAATCTTTGTTTAATACGATAAAGTGTTCAAGAATAATGTGATACTTTTGTATTGATGAAAGAATTTCTTATGTTTTCCATAGTTTTATTTCCGTAATCAATGTATAATACTAGAAAAAAATATTGATTCTAAGACAAGTCTATGATTTGAACAGATTAAAGGATTCATTTTACATCTACAGGGATGGATTAATTGAATAAAAGAACATTCATACTTCGAACGTGTCCAAAATAAAAATAAGGCAAGCATGATGTTATTCAAAGCTTTGAATAAAACATGTATTGTCTATTCAAAAAGAAGATAAGAACCATAGAAAAAACGCTCAGAATTAATCAAGTTGTCTTGCAATTAGTGTTTCACATACTGTTGTTTCTGAGAAATTCAAATTATGATACTAAAGAAGAAAAGAAAAACAATCTACTTCAATCTAATTAGAAAAGTAAATGGGGAAAAATTTGTCACGATTATTTATAGAAGAAATATCAACATCGTTCGCAAAGCGGAAATTCAAGTTAATCAGGTGGGATTCAATGTTTGCAGCTGCGAAATAAGTATTTTAAGTACCAATCTTTTTAATCTAGCCAGTGAAGTTCCGTAGCATGATGTAACGAATAACATTCACTGTAGAACCTTTTTGAATTATCTTTTGAGCCTTTGATTTCTAGGTGAAGCGTGAAGTGATGTTAGCGGTTGAAATTTTTTACAAAATAACCGGAAATTCGTTGGAACAGTCAAGTCTATTCATAAACAAAAATTATTTAAGTTAATCATTAAATTATAAATTTCAATATGATATGAAAATGCTACAGCTAAGTTAAGGAAAAAATCGTTATGTATGTTTTAACCTATGAGTAGAACATCGAAATACTCTAAATTGAATTTATTCGATCTACTTATTGTAATTCGTATAATTTAATCATGGATTAATTTATTTTCCTTTGATCTATTTCAGTTTTCTTCAAAGTTATCTAATTATTGATTATGTTCGATGAAAGAAAAAAGAATTTCTTTTTTCGAAGTTATAATTATGTCGTATGTTAGGTGCAACTCATAATGAACCATTCAAACAGAAGAGCATATACTCATTAATAAGTATCTTTTACTCTTGTCAATGACATTAGATCAACAAATATTCATTAGGATTATATCAGACATAATAAATAGGAGACGCTTTTATTTTTGTGATATACTCTATTGTTCTTTTATACTTTAGAAAAACCTATGAAGAGTGTAGTTGAATAAAACTTGAATAAATGAATATTTAATGTTCCTTAATATCAGTAAAAAATTCTTTTCTTGAACAACTTCCTGCATGGTATGAATAAATAGTTACGATCATTGTATCCACAGATTAACTGCTATTCATTTTATTTTACAAAAGACAATAAAACATTTTGACGAGATGAAAGAAAATTATTTTCTAATAAATTATCTATGAACTAAGTTTGTATTGTGTGTGTATGGAATTCTTTGTAAACCATTAGAAATGATTATGCTCCTCTTGAATCTGTCTCTCTTTCTTTCTAACTGCCACTGACAACTTAATTTTACTTAGAATACTATACTATGATAATAATGTGTTTTCTCCTTTTTCTGGCACATTCTCTCATTTCATTATATCTCATCAATGAATAATCTAAGTTTTATTTTGCTATGTTTTGCTTGAATAATTTTTATAACTATTTGTAACCACATACGAAAGATGTACTAGAACAATGATTATTCTACTTCTATGATCGGTATTTTTTCGTTTGTTATAAAATAGAAATTATTGACTAGCATTATATGTTTTTATTTTCTTCCATGCATTCATAATAATCTGTGTCAAGTTGTGTGCTTCTTTTTTCTTTCTTTGTCATAGTGTGATCGAGATTCTCAAAGAAATACGCAAGATTATTCATGTTATTGATTATTTTCAGAATAGTTTTGTTATAAAATTCTTAAAATGTCCAATTCTTCGTATACTTATTCAACAGAAATATTAAACAACGTTTCAATACAGTTCAATCGTTATTTTTCGATATTTATTTTTCTTTTCGGCACCATCGGTAATATTCTTAATTGTCTTGTTCTATCACAACCGACACTTCGGATTAATCCATGTGCCTATATTTTCCTAATGTCATCCGTAGCAAATATTATCTCGATAGCGTTTGGTCTAACTACACGAATGCTATCCGGTTGGGATATGGATTTAACAGATACCAGCAGTTTTCTCTGTAAAATTCGTGGATTTATTATGTTTGTTTCACGAACAGTAGCCTTTTGGCTTATTGCATTTGCTACTATCGATCGATGGCTTTCATCATGTAATCATTATAAACGACGACGAATGAGTTCACTGAAAAATTCACAAAGAGGAACAACAATTATTGTTATTTTATCGTTTGTGTTTTATTCTCCAGTCATTTATTGTTATGATGCAGATCTAATTTCAGCACCACTTCATTGCTATGGTAAGAATGTGACATGTCGATTATTAACAGATACAATCTATGCCGTAATAACCATATTATTACCTATATCAATAATGTGCATATTTGGTTTGATGACAATATCAAATATACGTCAAGCCTATCACGTTGTACTATTTAAAAGAAAAATCACAGATAAAAATAATGAAAAACAAAACACTTTAATATTAACAAATGGACAACGAGAACGATGGAAAAGAATCGATCGTTATTTACGTCATGTACTTTTCATTCAAATAATTCTGCTGACTGTTTTTACACTTCCGCAAGTTATCGAAAAAATCTATACAACATTAACACATAATACAAGAAAATCATTAATACATAGCACTATCGACAAATTCATCTATAATTTTGTTCTTCTTCTTACTTATCTTGCTAGCGGAATGCCATTCTATATATATACATTGAGTGGTGGAAGTATATTTCGGACTACACTGAGAAATTTATTTCAATCCCTATTGACAAAAGCGAACCTGTAAATAAACCGAAAATTGAATAAATTTCATATGGGATACATTAAAATGTTAATTTTCTATTTATGACTTATATTTAGTCTGATAATAATAGTAAACCTACGACAAACATAGGTCAGAAGAAACATTTATCTCTTGGTAATAATTTTGGTTTTAATCACCTACATTTTGCTAGAAGAATCTAAAAACTACATACATCAGTATTTGCTGTCATCATTATTCCATCTGTTTTTATCTTTCATTAAGACACGCAAACAATCATGTTGACAGAATAAAGATCCATTGTATTTACTTTCTTCTTTTTTGTTTTAGAACAAAAAATAAACTCTATATTCATAAGAAGAAACAAGAAAGATATACTAATGCATTTCGTTCATGTTTTATCTTTGATTCAAATATTCTTCTGGGTTTTTAATATCTTTTCAGTTTTTACTTTCTTGTATATGAATAGAATATAATTGATGATGAAATTAGTTATAATATTAATTCAATTTTTATTTTTTTATTAGATGTATACATATTTCAAATGTTTGCATAAAACACTTATAAACCGCTTAAGACTAAATGTGGATAAATATCAATGATGTTAATGACATTACGCATCAGTAGACCAGCCTCAGTCTAGAACGAGAAATCCCCATATGCATCTGCAGTTTTTAAATCATTCATTAAGCCAAATGAAAGAATAAAGTATAAATATGTAGTAGAAGATAGCATATATATATATATACATGAAATCTTTTCTAAGGAAAAAATTCAGAAGAAATTTTTCTTTAAAATATAGTGTCTAGTAGAATTGAACATATGCCTGCTGACTTCCCTTCACTTTCTCTTTATAACTTTAAACGAAGAGTACAAACGACATTTATATTTAAAACTCATTATAATGATATTAAAAAAAAACTTTTCTATTTGACTTCGTTCTATTTCTAGTATTGAGTGTGGACAGATATTCTTAAAGATGTTACAGATTCAGATAATCCAATTTAATCAGAAAAAAGCATCTAAGGAGCCTTGTTTTTCGATAGTTGAAGTTCGAACTAACACGTGTTCTCTAATCTGATTAGAAAAATTAATTCTTGGAGAAAGAAAAATCTTTCAAAAACTAGCTACTTGCCAAGGACGATAGATCGCTCAGAAACGATTTCTGGATTGCTAACAGTCGATCTTTTATATGTGTTCCAATCTTTTTATCACCTTTTAGCTGTTCATTCATTACTGTTCTTCGTTTTTGCTTTCCGTTTTCTTAAAGTTATCATTATTATTTTTATTATTCTAGCCATTAATTGAACTGACAAGTAAATCCTTGTAGCACATCCATCATACGCACAAGCTATCCCTACGCTTTATTATGCATTAAGATAAACTTGCAGACATTGATGTTAATTATTAACCAAGGTTTAACTTGATTTGTGTGCATGGCTTTATTTTAATATCGATCATATGATGATTGTAACAAATCAATAGAATACTATCAATCATTTGATTATCTATCTTTCAGAAAGCAAGAAACTGTTGACAATCATCTTTCAAAGATAATATCATGGGATTTTTTTTGAACCACCAAACTTTCTCAACCTGAAAGTTGACAGGAGCAGCCGAAAGACTTAAAATAAAACGCTCTGTTTTATGTGCACGCAGATGTGAATTCTGCAAATAAGATTACAAAGATGAAGCTAGAGAGAAAAGTTTGCCAAATCTGATTTCTTGATCACTTTTGAAGATCGTGCATAAGAGCAGCATAATCTTTTACTACATCTATCCAACTACTATAGATGAAGATAAATATATGAAATCAATAAGTTGGCTACTATAGTACATGATTTTATTCGGTTAACTTGCACACTTATCCAAGTTTCGTGTAATTCTCTGTGAATAGATAGATACTGAAGAGAACACAACTCTTGTGCAAAATTCTTCTATCGACAATGTCATACATTCAAGCTCAACGAATTCATAGACAGCCATGCCAAATAACAATGGAGAAATTTTCGATGCATCTTTTGTTCTGTCAGTCATTGGCCTAATTAAAATTTAAATAGAACTTTTTATCATTTATACAAGAATGGTTCGATCAATGCTAAAGTATATGGATATGTGCTTTTACATGAGGGTTTTTTTTCTTTAAGCTTTATTTTGTTTTTGTTTTATTGGTTCGGACAGTACATATCGATATGAGAGATTTGGTTTATTTTCAGAATAATTTCAATATCAAAAATCAACTTAAAAATATGCAGATTAATTATCGACAATATTATCAGCTTAAATTTAAGTATATGAAAAATTCTAATCCGACCATTAGTATCAGAGAATCACAGTTATGTTGAGTAGAAATGTTAGTTACTTCATGAAAAAACCGCATTTTATATATTTTTTTGGAAAACATAATTTTATTCTCTTGATACAAGCTTACTTTGCTGAGAGAAAGATCTACTAAAAAGAGATTATTTTTCATTGTAGATAGACTATTACGTATCACTACTATGTAGAGCATGATTATTTTACAAGATTATGTGTATTAGCGATTAACATCAAATAAATTTAGCATGTATTCACATAAGCAATTCAATGTAATTCTTCAATTTATTCGAATAGAAATGGTACGTATAAATAAACACAGTCAAAAAAACTAATATGATGAAACCGATTCGATATAAGATAAGATCAAGTGATGTTTATTGAGCGTGAATATTACAAGAAATATACTGACACGACCTTGCGTTTTTACTATTTGAAAGACAAGACCCATCTACACATACAGTGCTTACTGTAATATGACTAGCTTCCTTTCGAACAATTAGATGAATGTCCGACGGATATATTGAACCGTATTCCAACTAGCAAGTGTAATGAGCATAATTAGCATGTGTAAAAAAAACTTTCTAAATTCAGTTTATACACTATTTTACATATCACTGACCCAGTGAAAAATATTCACTGATTTCAATCGGATTTTTTTGCACCATAATCAAAATAAAAATCGATTGATAATTTTGATTATCCTTGATCATGAGGTAACCATTATTTAATATTGTAACTTATCCCATGCGAAATTTTCTGATTAAAATCGGATTACTCTGCAACAAATTAAGATTACAAATCGATTAGTAATTTCGATTTTGCTGCAGAGTAATCCGATTTCAATCAGAAAATTTCGCATGGGATAAGTTACAATATTAAATAATGGTTACCTCATGATCAAGGATAATCAAAATTATCAATCGATTTTTATTTTGATTATGATGCATTCCCTGGGGAGAAAATCAGTGTGTGTATGCCATACACTGTATCTATAGGAACTTCACATTTTCTGTTTGATCGAAAAATCTGTTTCTGTATGCATGAATAATTATGTTAGTGAAGTTAAAATTATAAAAACATGACCTTTTTGGATCGATTTTACTATTGACTGATCTTTCTTCTATTCTTTCTTCATGTCAGGGATGCGCATATAGAGCCATATTCTTTAGAAGTATATTGCTATATTTATTTGGAATGGGAGCACCAAAAGGGAATACAAATATGGAAAGGATATAGGGGAGGTAAACTTAGATGAACATCATCTCTGTAGTCTTACAAAAAAAACCATATTGAAATATATGTATACTATTATAGAGAAAAAAGAAGCCGAAGAAGAACTTCGAAAAAGCGCTTTTTCTGATCAAGACATTTTTTAATAATAGAAAAGATAACAAAAAGATATACATTATACATCGTTTTGTCTCAATAAGTCTGGGAACCATTTTCGGTTTACGAGTTTGTTACTATCGGAAACCTTTTAAGAATTTCTGATGGTAAAAATGGGTTTCCCAAAGCTCAAAAACCCTTGAAACAGTTCCCGAGAGTAAGAAAAGCGTTTCCGAGCCTCACAAACGTTTTTTCTGTGGTTTTCGGGGAAACGGTTTATTTTAGAGCGATTCAAATTCTACAATGCATATCTTCAATAGGAGAAAATCAGTTTAAATAAACTCTGTTTTAATCAGTGTCACAGATAATTCTCAAATACTATCGTATACGTCAGTGGTATTGAAAATTTTAAGTACAATGAACGTTTACGGCTAGTATGAGACGTATACGAACAGGAATTAATTCAAACTAACCTGCTTTCGATGCACAGAAATACTAGAGTTTAAATGAATACTAAGTGGTAGATGATAGTTTTGAGGAAGGCTCGATGAACGATGGCATACGAGGTTTTGTTCTCCCTCCTTGAAGCATGGGGTACCATCTGCTTATCATGATATAAGTGCGATCGTACAGTCACCCAGATACGATGATGAAAGTATTGAGGTAACGGCATGCTTCGACATTAGACTCTTAAGTTTATAGATTTTTGGATATGACAACCGGCATAGAGATAAGCACAAACGAAAATGAGCACTGGAATGCAACTGAAATTACAGGGCTATAACCAGACAGCAGTATACAAAAGAGCATAAAAGAAAACAGTAACAGTCTTGCTTACAGGTGTACGGCACTGTACATAAAAATATACGCCTGTCGATAAGACAATAAGTATTAGGGTATAGATATAATAGAAGAGGTTTAAGCGTATAACGATAAGGGTATACGGATAAGGCCATAAGAATAGGGGTATTATAATATATATATATGAGGGTATAAAGTGATAAGAATATAGATATGCGGGTAAAGTGATAAGAGTATAGACATAAGAGTATAGGTACGAGGGTACAGACCATAGATGTCCATCGCGGTTGAAGGTCTGCCGCGCCCGCGCTTCGACGATTTTCCAAAAGTTGATGCCGCGCCGCTGCCGCACCTCGGCTTAACAAGAAAAAATTCTACCGCGGCGCTATGTAAAAACGTAGGCTTAACAATGTTCTGGTCCCCAAAATAAGAAAATAAATATTATAAAATTTGCATGTAATAAAGTGTGAGACAAAACGTGAATCTATCAAAACTGCAGTTAGATTTTAATTATTCAATCAATAATCAAAAGATACAAGGCAACAAATATTTTTTTTTAAATATAAATAATTAATATGTTCAATGTAAGATTAAAAGAACGATTGAATTTAATCTTCCTATATCTAGAATAGAAAGAAATGTCAATATTCAAAAATCAACTATAGTTTCTATAGAGTATATCAAATAATAATTTAGTTTTGGGAACATTTATTTGTATATTCCACCAATCATAAACAATTAATATATGAAAAAAGACCATTCGTTCTTCTCTACATGTCTATAGTAACTACCTCTGTTCTCTTTGTCTTTGTTTTCATTCTACCCATAGTCAATATGTATTATCTGTTTGTTTTTGTCTCCCAGTTACCTCACATATACAACATCACAAAATATGTCAAGGTTGAAAGATGGGGTAGAAAAGAGGATTGAGTTCAGGTTCTTCTTACTGACAGTAATAGTAATTTATTTTCTTTTTGATGTATCTGACACTAGGGTTCTTTTCAATTAATGAATACTTTGAGCATTCCCGTATATATAGTCATACAAATACAAATATACAAACATAGAAATAAGTCATTTCTATCTATTTCGAGAATTGTTAATCACCTTTGTGGAACTCACATACATTTTCGAAGAAAACTGTGAGTAAAAGTTTTAAGGTGAAGTTTTTGCGGCTCCCCACCTCCTCCCATTACAGACAAGGTAACTGAGTCCAGACCCCCCAAGGGGGTTCCAGCTGCCCCTCCCTTCAGGGTTTTTAGACGCCCCTCATAGGGGAGCACCAATGCCCCCTCATTACAAGCCATAGAAAGTAGTGTATGAATCCATTACAGACATAGCAACCAGCATTCTATTATCGTCATGTATCACAACATTATTTCCCGAAAAATGGAAACTAACGAGTGAATAGCAACAATGAAAATGAAAAATAGGGCGCCTGTTAGAGAAAGATGATGCGAAAAAATTCGTCATATTACATTTTCTGTGTTTTCTATTAGCATATGAAGCTATAGATATGTGAGTTCCACATTTTAGCCCCGGCGGGGCTGCGCTAACAAGCTTTTCTTTGTAATCTCTCTACATAACGAACATATAAGAAGTTTTGGATTTAAAAATGTTTGCCATCTGCAAATTTGGTACTATTGCTAAAGTCCGCCTCAAATACGTAGCTAGTGCGGTGACACAAGGTCACTGTTTACGATACCGTACATATGTTTATCATATTTGGCCATATATCGAAGTCGCATACAGCAATCCTCATAGGATCAATCATTAGAACCCTCGTATTTTTTGGTACTTCTATCATTTATGACAGTTCACTGATCTTTTTATTCTACCTTAATATTAGATGATCATAATATGATTCTTCTATTCATGAAGGTGCTGAAAAACGTGTTTTTATTATCTGCTAAGCCAAAATATCGTACAATATGTCTGTGCCAATGAGAAAGTAAAGTGGAAGCACAATTTAAAACTGTTACATTCGATAGTTTTCAGGACAAACATGAGTCATTTATTTATTGGCTATATTATGAAAATAATGCTATGCGTTTGCTGTTATGTGAGAAGTATATCGAAAGAAGAAATACCAATGTTAAGATATCATGCTGATAAATATCGTATTTTTGTGCTCTTTCGAAAGTAGAATATTGGTTTGCAGTTTTTTCCAAGTATGTTTAACACTCTTGTAACATAAAGGGATAATTTTGTGTATAGTTATTGTTAATTTATGATGCCATAGATTTGTTTTATATATTTGATCAGATATAAAAATGAACATGCTCTATTTCCTTGATTATAGAATATAAATCTATCTCTACACTTTGGACCCTGTGTTTCTGGAATTAAAATGAACACGTACACTTTGGTAAGTTAAACAGAGTGTGTGAAAGCATGGTGCTTCAGAATTCCATTCAAAACGCTGTTTAGTATGATAAATCACGCCTTCTGAGATGCTTCAAGGATATCCAAGGTCAGATACGTAAAATCAAATGTCTGAAGAAAATCCTATTTGTTTTCAGATGGGACAAATTGTGAAGATTGACCTGACATAGAACCCAAAGAGAAAGAGTGATAATTTTTGCAATCGAACTGAATTTATATTCGAAAAACACCTAGTAATATCTATCATACCCAAAATTTTCGTTGAACATTCATCTGATTGGTCAAAGACAAGTTAATGAAATATTAAGAACTACTGAATGTGAGCGTTGCCTGGTCGCCAGAAATAAACCAAACTCACATCCACAGTCTATATGTTTCGCCTTCTTTTGCTTATCGTAATAATTTATTTAAATTCTAATCAGATTAGTATTTGTACTAATATTTTCACTAACTGAAATTCACAATAGTTGAATCAAAATAACTAAATGCTATACATACACAAATATTTCTTTGTTACTCTAGAGTAGTATTAATTAGATATTAAAAATTAAAGTAAGAAATCATCCATAAATTTAACCATTGTAACTTGTATATATTCAGATTTCCTTTTCTAATTTTCACACTACTATTGTATCTCCTAGCATAGTAGTGACAGATACTGGTATATGACTTGTTCATCAGTACGCTATTTGTTGTATTTTTTTCTTCTCTTTTTCAAATATTATTCAACAGAATAGCACACGAAGTTGATATCTTGTAAAATTTGAGTATATCTAGCAATATACGGATTTAAGAATTTATTGAGGCATGGTAACGGGGAAAAGTTTTAATATTCTTCCTGAAATCATTTCGTCTGAGTTTATCCTCAACAACGTGAACAAAAGATTTCAATTTTCATGGTACTAACAATTTCGTGTATACTGAGGGCAGCGATGTGAAGCAAAAATATAGAAAAAACACTGTCATCTCTTTTAAATCCATTCACAAGACCACGTATCATCTCTGTTAAGACTCATTCCTTGAGTTTGGAATTTTTCCCCAATGAACTTATCGGTCTAAGAAATTATTTTTTGATTATATCAAGTTTTCTGTTTCTAAAAGATCTATCCTTTAAACTTATCCTTGAATCTCGAATTTTTCACCAAATTCAATTTTAATATTCATTCAATTCATGGTTTGATTTGATTACGATTTATAATATTTAAAAAAACAAACTCATAAAAATAATGTGCGAAAAAATGATATCGAAAACTGGTATTTTTCATGACACTCCTGTATCTCACTGCTGTATAGGTGTCATCCATTTCAATCGAAGCAAAGTATAGAGTGCAGGCAGCATCACTTGAAGTATTGTTAAAAGTGGATTTTTCGTTCGATTGATTCATAGCTTCTTCATAAAATGATCTTATTTATTTTGATTCACATGTTCACCTCCTACCCTCCTGATGATATTGGATGATTGTCTTTCACATATTAATCAACTAGGCTACTGCATCAGTGTGATTCTTTTGCACGCTTCATTTGGTTTCCTTGAGTGTATATATTCAGCTTTTCTATCGGATGAAGAAATATAAATTTTATGCATCAGTGACATTTGATTTTTGCATTCTTTTACTTTATAACGACCGTACACAGCGCAAAAGATAAATCGTCATAAATGACTGTACAGGGAGAACATACTCAAGCTGCTTCTCGTTTTCTGCATACACCTTCGGTGATCAGAAAAACATTTCTTATCGATACTAACCAAAGCTGTTTATCGATCAACATGAAATAAGTTACATGCGTGATACAGACTTGTGTATATATTGCATGACCTGGTACAAGGATTACATGTAAAATTCTGCTCCCCCGATATGTTAGAAGACCCCACTTGGATAAATGCAACACAAGACATTAGGAGACCCTTCATAAAATCAATATTTCACAAATAATTTCTGGAATTTATTAACTTTTTAGTATTCAAGTCCATAATTGTATCGTATATAACTACGAACAATATTTTGCTTCCTTTATGAAAATTATACTTCAGTTCGAAGTGAAAAAAGTCTTGCCAACTATCAATTGGAAAGAACTGGTGAGTAAAGAATGCATTTCTTTATAGAACACATATCATGGGGTCTTTTTAGTACTCTTTTGCAGCATATTATGAAAGAATTCGTATAGTTCTCTATATAAAAAAATTTCTCATGGTCTTGAGTTATAATGGACTCAGTGCAGAACCTTGGGTGTAACGCATGAAGAAATATTTGTAAAATAGTCGCAAAATAGGTGAAACCTCGTTGTGTCATAATTAAAAAGCCGAATCATCCGTGAGTTCTCGAAATTCTGATACATATTCATCACAAACCTTTCTTTAATAATTGAACAAAACGTGAATTCATGTACGTGGTTCATTCTGAAAGTTTTTAGATTCTTTATTAAATTAAGAGATATCTAAGACTTTGTTAGTTGTGGTAGTAGACCCAACTCTTGGAAGAAAGTATACAAAATGTTAGCTCTTAGACATTTTTCCTTTGGTTGTTTTGTAGATTAAGTGATTCACTACTGACATATTTTCTTTGCATCGTCATGAATCTAACACGAGAGCAAATTTGAGTTATCATATCTTATGATTACAAAAAACAATTGTCGCAAGAGGAATGTCTTGAATCACTTCACAAAACCTTTGGTGGCTCTTGAGTTTCTCGTGCCACAGTATCCAATTGGTTTGCTGAATTCAGTCGTGACAGGGATCAATTTGAACATGAAACACGTGCTGGTCGACCACGAACTACAGTCATTCCAGAAAACATCGAAGCTGCTCGTGAACTGGTAAACATTGATCCACACCCTCACATGTCAACAGATAGAAGACACTGTACAAATTGGATCGGCATCAACTGAAATTATTCTTCATGATTATCTTGGTTTAAAAAACGTTACATGTCGTTGGGCACCACAATCTTTTAGTGAAGCTCAAAACAGGACCGTGTTGACCATTGCCTACAAATGCTCGAAAAATTCTACGACAGCAAGTCAAAACGTGTGTATGATATTAGCACTGGTGATGAAAATTGGTTCTACTATTATCATCCAAAAACGAAGCGTTTTGACGCAGCTATAGGTAAAATCTCGTTCAGGCACGGTTGTTCGAAAAATTGGAGATAAACGTGTTTTGAAATAGAAATGCGCTGAACGCTTCGAATGTTTCACAGGGGACGCGTTTTCAAATAAAACTGCGTCTAGACGCGTTTCATACAATTTATTAAAAAATATTAAAAAATTATTTCAGTTCGTCTCAGGTTTGATCTGAGTCACCATCGATATCCTCTATCGCATGGTCTTTGCGCTACTGTAGATCAACGAACTGTTAGTATATCGATATGTCGATGAATCTGAAATGATAGAAATGAGATTAGAAGATGTGAACCAATGATTAAGAGACATGTATACGTACTGTGCAGCCATATATGACCACAATCATAGTCGAATAGCATACAAAATTTTTACGGATTATGAATTCACATAAAATTCACAAAGATATAAATGATATAAACGAAGAAAAAATATAACTTTTACGAAATTATTAATTATGAATATGCATATTTGTTAGAAAAAATATTTTCATCAAATTGACTTTAATTCAATATTTTCTTTTAATTTCAACATTTTTATTTCACAACCTTTTCCATTTAAGAGAGGATGCGTAATAATGTTCTTTTACATGAAATCACCGGCGGCACTATCATAGTTCGATGTTTAATATCAGCTGACTTCATTTTATTATATATATTCTCTTTGTTTTTTCTTAATATAACTACCAATGTTACTGAAATGAGAACTTTCAATAATGACTGATATCAATTGAAAAAACATCTAGATTTATTCATGAAACTACTTAAGAGACATTCCATGAAAATACCAGCTATAGCCGAAACATGGGGGTCAACCGATTTTGGATTTAACCCCTTATAAATTTCAGTAGTTGTCTACCATATATGAATCCAAAATATTACGGCTTAAAGAATTACCTGTGGTCCGCTAGAGCCAATGGAACACAGACACCCTAAAAAATTCTGAAAAAAATGTGAAAATTTCACTTAATTTTTATTTTGAATTTTTTGTCGCAAATGTGGTACTGTTAAAATTGAGTCATATACCATTCGATAGAGCTTGATTTACTCTACAAAACTGTTAATACGGTTTTTCTATACCTTCTCCTTTTTGAATTGAAAAAATTGAAATACTATTATTTTTTCGCATTTGAAATTTGATCGATTTTTCAGTTTTTCATCCTTAAACATAGGACAGAAATAAATTACCAAAACGAAAATTATGCTCTTTTGTAGCCCGGTCAATTCTGCATCGAATCATATAATAGACACTGTTTTAAATTGTGCGAGCCGTGCAATC